>LKNJ01002178.1:0-146141 GCA_002120245.1 Maccullochella peelii | reverse complement strand
ACAGTGTCTGGGAGGCTGTGGTTGCTGCTGCACAAAAAGTTGATCGTCAACAGATCAAGAAACTGACAGACTCCATGATTGGAAGGCTTATGACTGTTATTGAAAAGAAGGGTGGCTATATTGGTCACTGATTTTTGTTTTTTGACATGTCAGAAATGTAAGAAAGCCAAAACCTCACTTTTACTTTCTTGAATATTCAGGTTTGAGGTTTAACATTTTGGATTGACCGAGAGCACTGTAGTTGTTAAATAATAACATTAATCCTCAAAAATACAACTTGCCTAATAATTGTGCACACAGTGTAGTAAAATTGAGATAAAGTAATTGTTGCCATATGGTAACACCATGCAATAGACATGTCAGAGCACTGAGATGTATAAGTTACAAATCTTTATAGGCTGTGCTTCAAAGGAGTTTTCAATATTCACAAAGCAAGAGCCATAAGCAGTGATTTCTAGATGAATGTGCTGTATATAGCACTGCAAGCTACAAAGACGTGTTTACTAGACACAGAGTCTGACATGTGAATTCAGACTGGAGAGGTGGGTGGATTCTCCATGCAAGTCTCATCCATGCAACTCTTCTATTCCCTTTGAACTATAGTGGTTACTCCCAAGGACACAGCTGAGGTAACCCCATTCTGAAGTCGGGTTACCCAACACAATTTTATTTGCAAAATAAACTCTTAAGACTCCAACCCAATCCAAATGTATTCATAAAGCACATTTTAAAACAACTGTTGACTAAAGTGCTGTACAAGCAATCAATCAATATACTACATATGCTCATACAACTTAAGTGTACCAAAGTAAGAGACTAGAGGATACTGTGATCATTGCACTCCACAACACCAAAGTTTTGGACAGAATGAACAACATCCTGACAACTTTGCTATTCAAATTTTTCCAAAATTGTTAATTTGCCAATCAGGTGGTGCTGGAAGAAATTTCCTAGGGTCATGGAAATCAATAGGGTCCATTTCCTTTGCTGCAAGAGTGTCCTGGATAAATTTCACGGCAGTATACTTATAAAATTCTGCAAGGATGGAAAGAGTACTAGAATATTACGCTCCAGTAAAAGTACTTGTGTAAAAATTTACTTAGATAAAGGTAATATATAGGTAGGTTTAGTAAGTCTGTCTGAGTAAATGTTATTAATTAATTTTAAATGATGATACAGTTAAATTAAAGAACATCATTAGGCTACAAAATCAATTGTGTTAAATGTCAATGTATACAGTAGTGGAACAACATCATGCCACCTAGCCCTAATGTCCAAACCAACAATAAATTCCATTTTTATGTGCATACAACTGATTCTTAATTACAAATATTGTAGCTGTGATTACTCCAATGTTACCCCTTTCATAGAGAACTGAGCAAACTTTTCTTAGGCATCATCCACACCAATACGTTTTTGTTTTCAAATGCTTAACTTTTGCTACATTACTCCGGCATTCTCGAACCTCTAAAACAGAGACTTTTGAAAACGCTGTTGACCTTGTTTTAGTTTGAAAACTCCAGAATTGCATTTTAGTGAGGTCAGGCAGAAACGGAGACCAATGACGTAGACACCCACGTTTGCTTCCTGATTGGGTCTTATTAGTCACAATGTATTCTTCCCCTGGTTCGTCACACCCCTATCATGTGACCCTTTTCCGGAGACTCCCAAGTGCATCGGCATGTTTCCCTCTCCCCTCCGGCGTTTTACTGCATGGACAAAGGTGAGGCACCATTGATAAGAATGTCCAATAATTTCATGGATGATATGAGTGGGAGCTTCAAAAAGTGGGAAGTTGTTTCCCTGATGTTCATGAACTCTTATCTGGTGAAAAAGCTCCGGGTACCACAGCAGAAAACTGAATTTACAATAAAAACAAGGCAAAACAGTGTGCACAAACACAACGAGAAAGCCATCCGCGGTGTCATCTTGATTGGGTGAGGGTGAGGTTGGGTCTTGAGTGAAAAATCTCAACCACTATTGGATTTATTACTCACATTCATGGCCCCGTCAAGATGAACTTCAGTGATCCTCTGACTTTGGGTCAGGAGGTAGAGCGGGTCATCCATTAATCCCAGGGTTGTCCACAAGTTTCCTTGGGCAAGACACTGAAATCAGATCTTTAAGACACATTGCTTGCACTGTTATTTGCAAGTGATTAGATCGGATTTGTGTGTCCAGAAATCCCCAACCTATCTGCATGGGTTGCTGTGGTAACGACGTAGGCGTCAGTAACTATATATGCTGGTGACGCTGCTTTTCAATGTGAAAGCATGAGAAATGGAGATCCATCATCTCACCCTACAAACAATCGCACTGTCAAGTTGCGGTGCAGAACTCCTGCGGAGGCTAGTTTACAGCTGCTCTGATGCACTTCCGTCACACTGGATTTGACATTGTTGTTGTTTGTTGCGTTGTGAGTGATGCAAAAAACACTTCCAATTTGAGCGGCCAGAGGTCAAAAGGTGAAAATTTCACTTTGTCCAATATACAAATACCTGTAACTGAAATTAGTGACATTCTCATCAGCCTCAACTGTATTTGTGTTTAGTGCTAAATAGCAAAATAAAATGGCTAACATGATAAACATTACCTGCTAAACATCAGCATGTAAGCATTGTGAGCATGTTAAATGCTTTTAACATTTACCTCAAAGCACTAAAGTGCTGAAGTTCAACTTCATAAGAGCCATTATAATGGCTATAGTCTTGTTGATCTTTGGGTTTAGGGAGAATATCAAGTCAAATGCTAAATTCTAAGCAAAGTTGTAAGTCTTTGGTGGTGAAGTCATGTTGCAAGTCTATTTTGATTTGCCGAGTTAAAGTCTGCCTCGAGTCCAGCCTTTCCTCTGGTTATTACCGTACCGTTACAGCACAGCTCCTTACCTCACCTGGTGACAGTACTGCCTTGCTATAAGATCTTGAGAACTTGCTGTGACATATCTCTTTTTAAGGATCAGGCTCATCGCAGAATAAAAAGAAGCAGCCCAAATCATTAACTTTAATTTATTCCACTCATGTATTTCTTAAGAGTTTTTGCCCTGTGCTGTTCTCTTTTGCTTTTTCAAGTGCTCTGCCATTAAAAGTCTATGCCTGCCGGTGTGTCGCTGTAACATATTCCTGAGGACAGCTGCCAAAGACAGTGGATTCTGAGGAGGAGCTGTCATTATAAATAATCTCAAAATTGCCCTGCACCTGTCAACCGCGGCAGTGAATTCACAACTTTCCCCGGGGGGATAATGATAGCCTTGAAAACTGATAAATGTGCGGGGTGTAATCAGGTCCGCCAGCTCACCCAGGCTGGTCTATTCTGGGAGGTGTAAAGGATCCTGGGAGGGGGTCTTGACAGAGCTCAGGTGGATAAATAAAGAGAGGATCCTCTGTAACCTTATCTGGCCCTCCACCCCGCTCTTCACATTATGAAGACGTTCAGGCAGACAGGCTGATTTTTTTCAGAGCGAGATACAGTGCGAGACGATGGGTAGAATAGTTTCTGATAGACTCTTCAGAAAATTGTTCTTGTCAGGGTGGAAAATCTTTTGAAACACCATTTAGAGCAGCTTGGGACATTAAAACTCTAGTGAATATGGGCTTCTAGTGAAGCCTATATTAATAAGATTCTCTCAGGTGGGTTGGCAGCTTCCAGACGAGAAGTAACTTGATTTTGTCTTTTGCATTTCAGGTCTTTTAAATTTTACCAAAGATTCAGACTAAAGCTAGTTTTATCTGCCCTTGTTGTGTGTTTTGCTCTTCATCACAGTTCTAACAGGCCAATGAACCCTCTGCATAGACACTTCTACCATTGGGACTGATGTTGGGCAGCAATCAAATGATTATTAGGTAAAAGTTGTTGTCAACTGGGGCACCATGGTAGCCTAATGCATACCTGCAAACTAGTCACTTTTCGGCGAAATTCGCCATTTTTAATCAAAATATGTCATTCACTTGAATCTGAAGAGTTTTTTTTTGAGGGGGATTGGGGGGGGGGGGTCAAGTGGCCAGTGCAATTTCCCATAGACTGGAGTGAGAACAGAAAGTTTCAGAAAGCTGTTCTTCTTCTCAATAAAACATCTTTGGACGTTTCAAGTCTTTTGGCCAATCAGAATCAAGCTTAGCATTTTATTCTATTATTTTCTTGTATTATTTTTTATGCTTTTCTGGTTGTTTTGGTGTGCATTAGTCTCTGATGTCCATTTTTAACGTCCTACATTTTGTCAATTGCTTGTAAAGAACTTTGAATTGCATTTTATTTGTTTGAAAGGTGCTATATAAATAAATTTTGATTGATTGATTGATTGAAGATAACTGCATCGTCTTCTTTTCCATGGATGTATAAAGACAACTTTTCGCGGTACTACTACAATGGACACTAGTTTTGAGGTTTACTAACTTAGGTAACTAGTTGCTAAAGTAACGTTAACTATAAATGATATTATATTATTATACATTTTTCCTAACTTTACCCCATCAAATCTTTCCCAACCTGTTTATAATGGAAAGCTTGCCAGTTTGTTAGCACGCCAGCTAACGTTAACTTCAGTGAATTGTGTATTACAACCATACAGTCTATGATTACAACGTTACAGTTCAGAATTAAAATCATTTTGCTGAGTTAAGGCTAACTCCCACTGCGTCCGTATTGTTATCCGATTTTAATGTCCGTCATTGTCGTAATTTACGAAATTAAAACGAAAACGTAAGGAAACACCGGCTCTGGCGGCTCATTTAACCTTGACGGATGCAGTTGGGGTTAGCCTTAAACTTTTATGATCATGAAAAAGGAGGCCATGAAGCCAGCTGATAATATTCAGCAGGAACAAGAGACAAGGCCCAGCGACAAATAAGTAGCTCAGAGTCAGAGAGAGAAGGATGGAGTTTAACTGCCAGCCATCTACAAGCGCTGCAGAGAAAACGGTGGAAGTGGTAGAGGAGGAAAATGTGGCAAGAAAGAGGCACATTGCTAAGCAGCGAAAACAAGCACTTGAAAGACTTGTACAGGCCAAAAGACTGAAGAAATAAACTGAATTTGGAAACAACACTGGTCAACTCAATAAATGTGTTATTTTTGCCTTCAGTAAATGTTGTCTTTTCCCTTTATTTTCTTCTCAGAGTGCACCAGAAAGCTTCATTTACATGTTAAAATCACAAAAATTTTCAAAAAATGTTGTCAACTAGTTTTCTGTTGATAAACACTTGATCCTTTTAGCACATTGTTTCATGATCACCAACAATTTTAATGTATTCCCACAACTTGGGTCTTATTTTCTTATCGTTTTGAATAGATTTTAAACAAACCCCAAGGTTAGTCAAATGTATGTATTTGGAGCAGAAAAAGTCTGTTTTAAACATCTATCATGTTACACATCTGGTTCAACTGTGACCTACTGTTCTCACCAGTGCACACTCATTGTACAGTTTTCCTGTGCAATGAGGAATTATTCATCACACTTTGAGTGCGTTCACTTTCAAATAAAGTTTTAGATAATCTGGCTAAACTGTTGGCTTGTTTACAACCAACAACTCTGACTGCTTGTGTTTCTTGACCCATCTGACTTTACTGTATTATTGTAGTGATGTCACCATGTTCCCAGATTTTAGTATTTACTTTTGGTGGTGAGTACAATGTTACCATAACTGATAGAAACGATGGCCAAAACTACAAAATTAACACCAAAATTGTTATAATCCAGAATAACCCTTTATTGCAAGTAACAGTCAAGTTAACATTCCCCTTTTTACCACCTCATGTTTCCTGTGATTGACTTTCCTATGACAGATCTATCATTAGCATACACACACAAGCAAGCAGAGTTAGAGCAGAGTAATGGACTCTTTCATGATGAGCCTGTTGTCAGAACTGAATGGTATGACAAAAGGGGGGAAAAAAATAGGGTCTTGATGGAAAACAGACAAGCTGAATCTGAAGCTCACCTGCTGTATTCATTCTCTGATGATCCTTATTTCAGTTCCTTTCATCCCAGTGTGGTCTGTCTCCCCAAACAATATTATACTCCCCTCTCTTTGCTGAGTTTACCTCCATTTCTAACCCCTCTCCCCTTCTATCTCCCCATTTTTCACTGTTATCAGAGAAGCTGCGGACTGAAGCGGTGGTCTGGCCTTCTAATCTGCAGCCGGAATCTTAAGATCAACAGGATCTACCCCCGCTTATCTCGTGGCTCAAATTCCACTCTCCTGTGAGTCAGTGTATGTGTATGTGCTTATATGTGTGGCAGTGATTGAGACAGCATGCATGAGTGGGGAATGTGTGAGTGCAGCACTTGTGTGTGAAGGATTAGTAGATTCCAAGGTGGCGCTGGCTGCCTTCAGTCTTATAATGTTGCATGGCGAGGTGTTAGCAGATCCAAAACGCGACAACAACCGGTACAGGTAAGTGAGTCTTTATTTTCAAAGAGGCTGGTGGGGAAAAGGGGATTAGGCTGGACAAGACAGCTGGAAGGCGTGGAGGGAGCGGAAGGTCCAAAGTGCCGGAGGCGGACGGGATGATGGTGGAAGCCGGTCTGTAGGGCAGAGAGAGAGAGAAATTAGGCAGAGGTTTCCACAAACTTACAGAATACTTCTCAGAGTTCTAAGACAGCGGCCGGGGTGCAGTCTACCGGGTAGTAAGACGCAATGATCTGGCGATGAGTGAGTGAATTGCCGGGGTTGAAGTGCTGTTGAGGTTGATGAGATGGTGCCTGTGAACAGGTGGATGGAGATGAGGCCACGCCTTCAGCAGACAAACAGACACAGACAGATACTACACAGGCAGGGGGGAAGGGGATTCTTGGGACACTGAGGGAGAGGGAGGCGCCGCGGACCATAACATATAAATGTTTAAGTCTCCACTTTTATCTACTGTTGGATGTAAGTCTGGCTTTCTTCTGCACAGCACATCACACCTGTCTGCTTTAAAGCCACAGTTCCGAATGCAATAGCCACTGATGTACATACTTAAAATGTTATTCTTGTGCCATAGGTGATGTTAAGAAAACAAACAAAATACAAGCAAATTAAGAAAAAAGTTCCACGTCGATAGCCAGACATTCTATCCAGGGATACAGCGGTGAGCAGGAATGTGATGTCGGTTGTGCTCTTATGGTAGCGATTAGAGTTGCAAAGAAGTATCCAGGTGCAGTGGCAGCGACGAATGAAGGCCTGAATCGAGGGGATGCTAGCAGGGGAGAACTGGAAAGGGGAGAGACTGGTGGCAGAGCTGGGGTGTACTCTACCAAAAGCAATTTTCTGGACCAGTAGGAGGGGTGGCAGGAGGAGAGCCAGCACAGGGCCGTTTCCATCTTCTGATTCATGCGCTTCATCTGGCCGCTGATTGTGGATGGAACCCAGAGTACAGGTTGATGGTAGCTCCCAAGAGGCTGCAAAACTCATTCCAAAAGAGAGTGTGAATTGGGGTCCCCGGTCAGAGGCGATGTCTCTGGGGAGACCATGAAGGTGGAAAATATGATGCAACATGTGTCCTTGGCAGAGAGGAATTTAAGAGAATGAACTGAGCAGACTTGGAAAACTGGTCAACAACTGTGAGATGGGGGGTTGTACGGTGACAATGTGAGATATTGGACCAGGAACAGTCACGGGTTGCAGGAGACTTGCGTTTTTGCGTTGTTTTTGTGCTGGGAGCAGATCCGACAGGCGGCGATGAAGACCACCAGAACCATTGTCACAGGAAAGATAGGGTGCATGCCACACCAGGATGGCAGAGAGGAGTGACCCCACTGGAGAACCTAGGAGGGGAGATAAGTGTATGTGTGGTCATGTGTAGATTTGTCTGTGTGTGTGTTTTC
Source organism: Maccullochella peelii (assembly GCA_002120245.1). Taxonomy (NCBI): domain Eukaryota; kingdom Metazoa; phylum Chordata; class Actinopteri; order Centrarchiformes; family Percichthyidae; genus Maccullochella; species Maccullochella peelii. Next base: position 138,343 of record LKNJ01002178.1, on the reverse strand, counting down.
ATGTATTTGCTATGTGTCTGGAGTAGGAAAGGTTCTTGTTTTCTTTTGTTTCTGTTTGTTTATTTCTGGTTCTTGCTACTTGTGAACATTCAATAAAACTGTAATTTCGATATTGGAAACAGCACGTTTTTGACTTTCATTAGTGAATGAACCTGTGTGCCCTTTATTGGGTTAGTGTTTGTCTAATATTGTGTAAAATTGTGAGTATTTCCCAGGGTGGCCTAGTCAGGCTATATCCTTAAATCTTAGAATATAAGGCCCCGCTCCCGCTGCATGTGTAAGGTGCGCACTCTTTTAAACCCTGATGGTGAATTGAGTCCAAATATGTGCACATAAAGTGCACATATGTGTGATTAAGCCCATGGGCCATGGCATCAAAATCTCACTCCAGCCAGGTACCCAAAGTTGGCAACCCTGGATTAGGCAGATAAACATGAATCCGAGGGTCAGGCAGGCAGAGTCAGGCAGAAAGAACAAAGGCTGGAAAGCTAGGGGGAAGGCAAACTAGACAATCTGGCAGGGGCTGGTATATATACTGCAATGCTGATGAGGGAGCAGGTGGGTGGGGAAGGTCAGGTGATGGGAATGGCAGGAAAGGGGTTACTGCAGGGCAGGAGGGAGTGGCTGGATCTGAAATGACAGAGTTAGTACATGGCAGGGAAAACACGGAGAAGGCAACAGAGTGAATACTAGGAGTTGGCAGAACTGCATCTTTAAGATCACTGGTCACCTGTGTGTTCCATAAGCCTGTTAAAAACCTTAATTGCAGGCCTAGATTGTGAACTGATTGTGAAAAAATGTGCACTTTAAAATGTAAAATGTCCATATAAATATTTGACACAGCCATCCGAATGCACCTCAGCCACTCTAGTCGTATACCTCAGTTTTATCTACAACACTGATGTGTCCTCATTTACAAAAGAAAAACAATGACTGGATTTGTCTTTGTGCTTTAGCCTGCTTGAGTGTGTATGCATGTTTGGGTGCACTCAGAGTTCATAAACTTCTCCCCTGTCCACTAGTTGTGTTTGACAGGCTGAGGCCAGCGTAGTGAACAGACCACCAGTCAGACCACATCACCACAGGGTGAAGCCACAATCCACAGGGGAGAACGCCTTCACTTCTGCCAACACTCTGTGAGGATAATACACACTTGACAGCCACCTGGCTGAATGACATACAGTATAAAGAAATTTGCAAAATGCTAGACTGCTACAGCTCAGTACAGATTGAAAAAAAAAGTATTTTTAATTACAGAATAAAATGAGTGTACCTGTTATCACCTGTTGAAGTGTAAATGATGAAAGCAGTTGAAGTGTTAGTATGGCACTAACAGCAATTAAATTGTCAGTGGAAATGTAAGGCGCAAAGGTAGTTGAAGACAGCAAGTGTGTGCACTTTGAGTAGTTTCAGTTGGCATATTCACACTGATAGCAGTTAAAATATCAGTTGAAATGTGATACCTGAAAGTAGTAAAAATCAGTTTAAGTGTTCAGATTCATAGGGTCCTTCTTTCTGGGAGATGTAAGTCATCTTAAGACAGTTTGAACGTATTCCATTCCTGGTTTTGTGATCACTTAAAAGACTTGATACTGACATGAATCCAATAATATGAATTGAAATCAGAAAAATTGCCATCTAGTGGACACGGACTTGGCAAAAAATATGCTTAAGTAAGGTTAATACAATTTTATAGAAAATTAAATGCCTTTGCCAAGCTCATCATGATGGATGATGCTTTCTGACACTCATGTTCCAAGGAAAGTTTGGCTGCTGATTTCTCTGACCCCCGCACCCTCCTGGCTCATCAGCATGCTGATGTGGTCTGCCTCCTAATGCCTGGATACGCCCTTATTTGGACCCAAGGTTAGCTCTCTGACATTTCCAGCTGATTAAGAATTAGCCTGGGCTGTAACCTTTGCGTGGTGTGAATCTGGCTGTCATTGCATTAGTGCTTCCATTATCATGCAGTCACATCCAATCTCACCTGGAGCTCGGGGCCTTCCTCATGGTTGGGAACGCAGCTAAAAGCCTCTTAATGTATGTGGGGATCATTTTAATAAAACTCAGACTCACAGATAGGGCTGTGGGCAAGATGTTTAGCTAAGGCCAAATCAAATCAATGTCATTAGAAAAAAAAGGTTCCTAATTTCTGGCTGAATTACACCTCATTTTGCTTCAGTTTAATAATCTAAATGAGATTGTAAGGAAAGAGCTTAGCACTGAGAATGTACGGTAGTACATTCTCAAATAGTCTGCATTTACCTCATCTGCAGAGAAACAGGCCTATATCTGAAACAGACTTATATTATATTTCCTAATTTCTCCTTATTTATTAATGTTTTGTCATATTTTTGGTAAGGTTTTAAGTAGCTGTGCCTTTCTCCATTTTTAGTAGCATTAATTGAGCATAAAGTTCTTCCACAGCACTAATTCCATCAATAAAGTCTAGTTATATCCACCAGTCTGCTGTTAAGAGCTTTTCCTTTTTAACACAAAAATACTGTTCTCATTCACTCTCTTCTCTTATATTTGAAAAAAAACAACAAATTACGGACATCATTAAAGTAGCTTTTTTTTCTAACAGGGGCAGATCCAGAAATTGTAATTAATGCATTTATTTCTTCCAAACTTAACTACTTAAATGTGCTGTTCCCAGGCCTCCCGCATTGTAGGATTAAAAAAAAAAAATTCCAGTGGCTTCATTCACTTTCGGTGTAGGTTTTTTACTGTGAAACATCTAAAGTAACTGTTGAATACAACCAAAGCAAACCAAATGGAATTATTTAATGAATGTAGAATTCATATAGCCTATAGCAGGTTATGAAACAGGTCATCTCAATATTCCAAAGATTAATAAGCAATCTATTGGTGACATTTTTTTAACCATTTTTTTAACCTGTTCAACTGTTCATAACCTGCTGTGTAATAAATGGCCATGCTCAATCAGAGAGGCAAACATCATTGAGAATTTTAAGCCATGAGTTTAAACCTATTGATTAACACTTTTTTTTTTTCTGTAACTGAAACAGTAACTTAACTGTTTTCCTTTTCTAAATATTACAGGGTACAGGGTTGCTGTCTGTATTTTGTTATTCAGTATTTTCAAGGAAATCCTCTGTTTCCCTCTGCAATCAATATCAAAACCCTGACCAAGCCAGTCTCTTGAGTCATACACCATTCTATTTCCTAACAGAAAACAGAGGGAGCAGGCACTGAGAGAATAAAAGTCTTAACCTATAATGGTTTACAGCTCCAGCAGTGGATAGAAGGAAATGTCAGCATGGAGATGCACGAGTTGGAACCCTGCCGCTCTGAAATGTAAACTATGCTCAAGGGTTCTTCCCCACGACACAGAGAAATCTCCTTCTTCCAGGGCACCTGTGACCCTGCCCTCCCCTGCAGCCCTCATCTGCCCTCGTCTGCCTTTGATTTAGATCCAACACATGTAGTCTGTAGCTAGTCTGGTGTGAGTTCTCTCTTTCTTTTTTTATCTGTTATTGGCTCACCCTTTTTTATTTCCCAGCTTTTTCATCCATATGCCCCAGGGACATGAATGAGAGAATTCATATTATAAAGTGTAAAGTGTATAATGGAAAAAAAATAAAATAAACGCAATATTGTGTAACAATATTGTCATTTTAATGAATAAGAGATTGTGGCTAGCCCTTCAACATGGTTATTCAGATATTTACCTTCAAGAGAATGTATATCCTATAACAAAATGGCAGTTCAACAAATGAGCTGATTAACAAATGATTCCCTACATCTGTACTTTGTCAAGAAATAGTTCCAACATGTAACTCCCCATACAACCAACATGTTTATTAGTGAGCATTAGAAGTGTTGGTGGGTGTATTTTAACTTGCCTCCAGTCTTTATGCTAAGCTAGGCTAACCACGTCCTGACTCCAGGTCTGTACTTAACATACAGACACAAGAACTCAGGAAGAAGGCAAATAAGCACATTTTCAAAAATGAAAAACTATTCTTTTAACTGAATTACATTTACAAACACCAGCACCTAGACCAGTCAAATTGAGTGGGATCCCTTAAAGCAGCATTTCAGCTCTCAAAAAGGTGATTATCAGCACTTTGTCAAGTTCTCTAAGCAGCGTGAGTCAAATAGACAAACATCCAAAGACGCCAAACAGTCAGTGTCTGAGTCGCAGGACCATCAGCCAGCAAAATTGTTTAATGGAGCAAAGGGAGCAATCTGGAAGGTAATGATAACATTTGCTAAACACAAAATGCATCAACAAAGAGGAGCAGCTGTGGCAGGTGGCAGCTAACCAAGAGGGATAGATGGACATAACAGAACTACTGCTAAACACCACAAAATACACACTAACCACAAAATAAGCACAGAGTGGGACTAACACCTCTGTGGCACAGTCTCAATCATGAATGTACTCGGCTTCACAAAGCTGAAAACAAAACATAAATATACATTCCAGCCAGGAGTGAAGTTTGCATTTTACAAACAATGAAAACTAAAATGTTAAAGCAACAATTACATATGCCTTGCATTGTACGATGATTCTGGAAATGTAAACTCGACACAAACAGGTGAATGGGCTCTAAGTATTCTCCTTTAAATGATGATCTGTGACACCATGAGTCATCTTTCTCTGATTATTGATTTGCATGCTAGCAGAGCTGATAGAAATATGAGAATGTTTCACAGGATCAGGAAGATGCTGGTCATGAGGTTCCAGTATTCTGAGATGATAAACACTGGTGCTTTCATGAACAGCTTCTATAGTCCCCAATCAGCAGGTCAAAACATTGTTAAATATTTAAAAGAGAATACTAGGTTTATCTACAACCTAGATGGAATGACTTACTTGGAATGACTTGGAAAAAATGAAAAGATACAAAAGATGTTAATAAATATGTTATAAATATTAATAAATGTTATACAATTTGCCCAACCTATCAATATTTTCCAGATAGTGGAATTAATCTGATTGCAGCAAATCATGTGAAGACAATCAGATGCTACCTAAGATGATCACATACAGATGTAAAGATTCAAAAGATTCACATTCGGCTCAGAAATTACAAATGACTGAAATTCTTTCACAGGAATAACATGCCAAGGCGCACCTGATCAGTTGACTTTTAAATGTGAATTATTAAGATTCCTGCAACAACTCCTACCAAGAACAAACAAATTAGAAATCTCACCTATCACCTCGGGGATTGTGTCAGTTTTGGGCTAAAAAAGCTAAACATACAGAACATGTCCCAGCAAATTATGCTTTCCTCCAGTCAGTGAAACAATGAACAAAATGTCAACTCATTTTAACCTATAACTGCACACTCTCCCACTGGGCCAATCCGTGTAATTTACAAAATATTGGAACGGAGTGATGCTATTTATCATTTCCCTATGTCTAATTAGCTGTAGGAGATATTACATGATGGATGGTGGCACAAATGAACAAACATATGAATGAATGTGACACATCCATAGACTCCCTGACTTTTGAGGTTTCACTGTGGGGAAAAAAGAACCTGCAAAAGTATACTTGCAGGCTTTCACTCAGTAAAAATGAGCTGCTTTAAACTCTCCTCCAAATGAATCTGATTATTGTTGACTGTTCAAAGTTGAGAGATGCTGTGGCTCTCAATGACTCCTGTCCTCATCACTTCATTTTCTGAAAAAAAGGACTTTTTTCTCTGTCACATTTTACCTCTGTTTCAGTCAGTGAGAAATAAATTGCCCTGCTGCAGTGTTCTGCTTCCTCTAGGAGCTTGCTTTCATCTGTCTTTCCTCTTTTGTAGAAAGTGGGTGCATGTGTTTTTCAGATGGAAGCAGGCAGAAAGAGTTGCAAAGATGTGTATGCATAAAACAAACTGCATATTTTGTATCTGGGAAACTTGTGCTTGTGTGTGTTCTTGTCAGCAAAATGTTATGGAATATAGGGCTGTACCCGACTCAGACAGAATCAGATTTAGCCGTTCAATTGGTTCCTTTTTTTTTTTTTTCATATAGACTATCAAGCAACGCTTTATTGACCTGCCAGATTTTTGAACGGGGTTTGGTGGTACTTAATGTAGTAAACAAGGCAAGTTAGCCCTCTAAGCTGTGTGCTAACTAAGCTAATGACAGATCGGAAATGTGCAGCAACATTTTTTGCAGACACCAGATATCAAACAGAAGCCAGAGACTAGATCGTATGAAGGTATGAAGGTAACATTATCTTGGAGCCTGACGGGGCAAGGCCTCTCTTTCTCTAGGCAGCTGCCTCTGTCACACTCAGACTCACCCTGGGTCCGGGTCCTCAGCTGCCTGTAGCTGTGGCAGACAGCTTCACTGAGCGGACGGGACAACTTGACGCAGTTTAATGATTTTACCCCGTAGAGCAGTGTGAAAGTGAGGAGCACTCACTCTGCACCTACTTCTGGAGACCGAAATGTCCCCAGCAGTACACTGCACACTGACTGACAAAAAACAAAACAAAATGACTACTGGACTTGAAGAATCGCAGTTGACTGAGGGGTCTCCGACTGATGATTAAAATCTTCGACTTTCAGGGGGCAGCCCTAATGGAATATATAACCAATCTTTATTGTTACCTCATCTAACCCCAGGATAGAGCATGTTGTTCCCACTCTGCTCACATCGGTGTGTGTGTGAAGGTCAGCCCTGGGGTTCACAGGGCTGCATGGCCACACACAGCCAACTGTTGTTGGCAAAGTGTGTGACGCTCACATTAGAGAAATGAAGCGGCCGCCTGCTGGACAGACGTGAAGGCAGATGTTGACAGGCAGGTTCCCAGAGGGCAGAGAGGATTAGCAGGTTAGGCGCATGCACTCTACTGCTCCTGTCATCTTTACTTTCACTGGAATATTACTGCTCTTGACAGAATGTAATTTGTGTCACTGGCATATCAGCCCTGCAGTGAGTTTACTATTTGTTTGGTCAGGTTTTACAGTACTGAATATGTTTTTTACAGTATGAAGATTGGTTTATGCAACATTGCATGATGTCAAATTTTTTACTTCTGTGTAGAAACCCCCCAAAAATGTATTGTATTGTAAGAGTAGACTTAGGACTTTCCTCTTTGATAAAGCTTATAGTAGGGCTGACTCAAGTGAGCCCTGAGCCACCCCTTAGTTATGCTGCTATAGGCCTAGACTGCCGGGAGACTTCCCATGATGCACTGAGCTCCTCTCTTCTCCTCTCCCTCTCCATCTGTACACACTCTTATCCCATTAATGTTTGTTACTAACTCGACTGCTTCCCTTTCTCTCCTCTCTCTCTTTCCTTCTGTTGCTTTCTGCAGGTATTTCTGCCTCCGGAGTTGTAGAGTCTGGATCTGTGGTTGTAGAGCTGCGGAGTCTGGATCTGTGGTTACAGGCCACCTGCTGCCCCCGTGTTCAGCTGCTGCTGCTATTATTGTTATTGGTCTAATTATTAGTATTATTACAAATATTATTATTATTATTATCATTACTATTATTTTTTTATAAATATTAAAATCACTACCACTACCATTACCGCTACTATTACTTCACATGTCTATGTGGAACTTGCATTGTACCACTGTATGTTCTCTTTCCTCCTGCTCTCTCTCTCTCAACCCAACTGGTCGAGGCAGATGACCCCCAACCCAGAGTCTGGTTCTGGTTCTGCTCGAGGTTTCTGCCTGTTAAAAGGGAGTTTTTCCTTGCCACTGTTGCCTAGTGCTTGCTCATGGCTGAGATAACTTTGTTATGATATGGCGCTATATAAATAAAACTGAATTGAATTGAACTGAAATGAATTGAATTTCTGTATTGAAATAAAGTCTCCATCTATGTAAACTGATTCGTACTGGTATTCCATCCTATTAATGCAACACTAGGTGGCGTCATGCAATTATGTTTGTTTCTGTGGATTTCGCAGTCTTTCAATAAGCTTTTAACAAGTAGGTAGTATACTGTGTATCACAGCTGAGCTGACAACGGCGTTCTCAACGGCTTTACTGCTGAAGGCTACAGATTCGGTCAGTGAATATGGTTAAAGTCTTCAACTGAACACCTCTACTTAGAAAATGCATAGTAAACCCCAAGAAGATGTTTCATTTTTTCAGAAAGACCAATGAAAGAAACCATCAATAAGAGTTTGCATTAAGCTGCCGAAGCTTAAGTTTGACTCTCTATTACATGACTTTTGAATATATGTACCAAATGTCATGGCATGGCGTCCAATAGTTCTAGAGACTTTTCACCCTGAACCAAAAAATTTACGCTGTGGGTGGTGAAAAGTTTCCACCAAAGTCATTCTGATTCATGAAAAGCATGAATGCTTGTACCTGATTTTGTGACAGTCACTTTAGTTGTAGTGATATCCTTGAAGTGACAGTTTTGAGCTGCTGGTTGCGCTAGATGAAAAAGGATGTCAGGGATCACCAAAGTCAGTAGGATTTATCCTCTGGCGACCTTGAATGTCTGTAGAATATTTCATGGCAATCCATCCAATAGTTGTTGAGATATTTCACTTTGGACCAAAGTGGTGGACCTACTGACGGACATTGCCATCCCTATAGCCATGCTGTTAGCTTAGCTCAATATATGGACACAATGGGCCCAGAAGTCACTGTCAGTAGATTTTGTCTACCACTGTGTTGTTTGATACTCATACAAATGCATCATCTACTGTGCATGTAAAATAGGACTTATGGTGTCTTTGTATGTGTTGTATGTAATGTGTTTGTATTTGTGTTTTGTCCTTAGGTACAACTGAGCATCAGCGATCATTGTTATCATGCTAATATCATTGCATTTAGCTCAGCTGATCCAAACAAATGGCAACAGTACCAAAAATAACCTAAATCTGCTTTCACCGGTACAACGATTGCAGTTCAATGCTCACATGAAAACCCGTATTGCCAACTCTCACGCTCCTGGCGTGTGGCACACTCTTTCACGTTCAATCTTACACTCTCACGCTGCCCAAACAGTTCGTCAAACAGGCGAACGTACATACTGTTGGTTACGTACTGTAACCCCCATTCTATGAGTATGGGCTCTTAAATGACTGTTTGTTTCTATGTGCACGATGCTTATCGCGTGTTGATTGGACAGCTGTTCTGGCAGAACAGAAGGTGTTCAAGCAAGCCAGTGAGTGAGTGTGTGTTCATATTTGGCTGAGTGAGTGAAAGAGTGTGTGTTGATGTATATATTTGGCTAAGTGAGTATGTGTGGTCATGTGTAGATTTGTCTGTGTGTGGGTGTATTTTCATGTATTGGCTATGTGTCTTGAGTAGGATAGGTTCTTGTTTGTTTCTTTTAGTTTATTTCTGGTTCTTGCTACTTGTGAACATTCAATAAAACGGTATAGTTTTGATATTGGAAACATCACATTTTTGACTTCCATTAGTAAATGAACCTGTGTGCCCTTTATTGGGTTAGTGTTTGTCTAATATTGTGAAATTGTGAGTATTTCCCAGGGTGGAAGTCCTGGGGTGGCGTAGTCAGGCTATATCTTTAAATCTTAGAATATAAGGCCCCGCTCTGGCCACATGTGTAAGGTGCACACTCTTTTAAACCCCGATGGTGAATTGAGTCCAAATATGTGCACATAAAGTGCACATATGTGTGATTAAGCCCATGGGCCATGGCATCAAAATCTCACTCCAGCCAGGTACCCAAAGTTGGCAACCCTGTGAAAACAACCAAATCATTTACTATTTGTTAAGTAATCTAGTGATGCCATTAGTTTACAGTTCACTGACAAAGAGAAAGACTGTATTGACCTAATGAGAAACCCTGAATACTCTTGTGAATGGAGGAGACCAGCATCCTGCTGCTTGTCCCTGTGTGTCTGGCCTCTAAAAAGACACAAATTAATAATTCAAGGTCATCTCAATCTCATCAGGTCACCAGGTCATTTCCTCGTTCAGTGGGTGGAGGTTTAATGTGGGTGTGTATGTATTATCAACAGAGATGAGATTACAATTTGGTGTGAAAGAGGAGAGAAAGCTCAAACAAAGAGAGGTCTCTGCTGTCCCTCACCACTTACTGGCTGTCCTTGGGGTGAAGTCAGTCTGTCTCGCAGACTGAATGTGAAGCTGTCTGCACAACAAAGGTATCAGTTTCAGTCAGGGGTGGCCATCAACATGTCTGCTTAATGAGTTTGACATTGGCATGGACACTTCAGGAGGGAGTCTGAGAGGAAATGCTCACAGCAGAGCATTTAAAGATGACAGGTCTTTCCATACTGTCAGTCAAACAGCCCTGCATTGTTATGCACTGCATATACTGTAGACCTACTGCAGTATATTTCTATTTGTCATCTGCATGCTGTGCACAAATGTTACCATGTATCTCTGTCTGAATTGCTTTTTTTTGTTTTTTTTTTACATTTCTACCAAACTAAATGACATTATGGGTCATTTGTTGAAACTTTGGAATCAACCAGTGTTGGGCAATAACTCATTACTTAGTAACTGTTACAGTAATTTGATTACCTTTTTTTCTAGAAACCAGTAGTGTTTATGTTGTCAGCTACTTTTAGATTTAGTCTTGGCCTTAGTCCTGAGATCAAAATTCCATGTTAGCTTTAGTCATATTTAGTCAAAATCATCGCTTTTATTTTAGTCAATTTCTGGTCGGCTAAAAATTTTGACATTTTAGTCTCATCTTAGTTGTAGAAATCCATGAACATTTTACTCCGGTTTTAGTCAACAAAAACACTTGAAATTTTAGTAATCAAAAACAATCTTAACAAAACTGTTGTGAACATTTTAGTCTAGTTTTAGACAAGATCAAGATTGAGCATTTTAATCAAACTTCAGAAATCTGCTTTTAAATAAGATTTCATCCAATTGATTTCACGTTAAAAGAACTGGTCAATTACTGAAACTGAAAATTAGCCACAAAATCATAGGTTGTATGATTTGCATGAATGCAGCTTTGCAGAGAAGGTGTCTGGTTTGATTATGTTCATTCAAGCAATATATCCAGACATGAACGTGTTCTGATTTGCATATTAATTTTGAACCAACATGATTCAACAAATGAGGACCCCTGATGAATGGATATACTGTTATTATATCAACAGCAAGAGACAATCAAACACCTCTCTAGAGAGGTGTTTTAACTGATTTAATTTGATTTAATTATTTCATGATGATTTATAGTTTTTATTTTTAAATTCCTTTTGTAGTCACCTGTTTTTTGTCAATGATATTGTATAAAGGTTTAGTTACAGTAATTGTTTAATGAGGTCAGTTTCGTCTCTTCAACGTCACATCTTTGTCATAGGAAAAAAAGGTTGGTGACAAATATAATCACAATCACAATTTTCGTAAAAGAAATTAACACCGAACACAGTTTGAAATTAGTAATCCCAGTAATGCTCCATTACTTTGACGTTTTGACAGATTGTTCACTGTCTTACCAGGAGTTTGACGGAGGATTGATATCAGTTTGGTCTCTCTGTTCAGTGGACAGCCTAGTCCGGGACGTGTTAGCTTGGCACAGGGACTTCTGGTGGGGGGAGGCGATTAGCCGCCACCGAAAGAGGGGAAGTGCACCTCTTGGTAATTCCAAAGTTGCCTTATTCACATAGAGACAGAGCGCAACGCGTCATAGATTACTATAGAATACTCTGAAAACCACGCCCACCAGAGGGGAAAACAATCACAATAACCACAATATGCAACTGAAATGCTAACAAAATGCCTGTAGCTAGCTAAAAACATTAAATTTCAGCATGTCAAAGGATTATTTGGCACTCTATGTCTACGAGAGAGGACAAACTCAATATTGTCTGTCTATCTCAGTGTCCCTTCTCAAGCTAAGTTACTGTAGTTAGTGAAGGCACTTGCAAACATAATACTGCATAGCTTTGTGATTTAGCCACATTCCACTACACAAGTTGCGTACTGTCAAAATGCTTTAGCTTAACTTACCGCAATATAGCTAAAACTGACATTTGGATATTTGACTGACCAGACCAGTGACAAAATGTTTGCGGCACACATACGTAGGCATACTTTATCAGGAACCCACAGTTCTCCCATTCTTCCTGATGATGCCTCACGTCTGTATCCACTTTTGTCTTCTTAAAGGCTTAGTTTTTGGGTTCGGAAGCTTATAAAAACTTAGTTCTGTTGGTAGTGCATCCCACCACACAGCAGCTTTTAGGCATGTTTCTGTGGTTTGCTAGCAGACCGAAGTGAAAGAGGCACCTTCACGCAATACAAAGTCAATGGAGAGCAATGAATTGTTTTCCCTTCTGGTGTGGACGGGATTTAATTGCGCTCTGTCTCTGTGTTGTGTGTTCTTAGCTGGCTTGCTAACGTTAGCCACCGGTAGCCTACTAGTGCCGGGAGGTTCAAGTGTTCCCTCAGTATACCCAGGTCTGGACCTCTAATTGTATAGAGTACTTCAAGTTTTTGGTGTTTTGGTGCACTCTTCGGGCCCCTTGAGCGCAGGGCTCACTAACATGATATGCGGATATCGAGTGAAAGTAAGGCAATATGTTTCCTTATCCTCTGAAAGTATTAAGAAATAGGCTACATAAATCTGATAACCTATGAATTCAAGAAGTGTTTGTACTTACTGTGATAACTGGGTTGATGCTGTATACATTTTTTCAGTTAATAAAGTAAAATCTACCAACTGTATGTTGTATCATGACAATAGCAGACATAAGAAATTACCTGGAGGCGATAAAAGTATTTAAATCAAAATGCAAAACACTAACAGGCACTAAAGCTTTATAACGGTCAACCAAACTACAGCAACGAGTCTTGACAAATGCCCCAGGCAGGAGGAATAGTATCCACAGGCTAACAACAAGGAAAGTAAAAAGTAGAGTAACCAGTAATGTAACGCATGTGAGCATGAATGGTTGTGTGTCTCTATGTGTCAGCCCTGTGATTGTTCGATGTATGCATGCACGAGTGAAAAATTAATAAGACAATGTTATTTTGAAATGCTCTAAAATTATATTTTAATGTTACGTGTAGCCTACTATTTGTCGGCGTCTACGTTATAGGCTACATATTGAGGCGTCATTTGAGTTTTAATGTAAACGTTTTGACACCCCACGCAGTGTTTAACTTAGTGTTATAACTTAGTTTAATATAAGCTAATGTTAGCTAGTGTGAGGAGCTTCTTCTTCTTCTTCTTCTTTTGTTTTTATTGCGGCTGTTTTAGAGCTGAACTCTGACCTGTAGCTGAAGAGAGGCAAGGCACTTGGGAGCGCGTATAACGTCACATCCATTGGATTTTGCTGAAAAATCCATCCCAAGTCCTTTACATAGAAATCAGTCCACAGGCTGCCAAAGACGGGAAATGTCTCATTTTTTAAGTTGCATTACAGTCCGTTCACACACAGGCAATATAAAATGATACATGTAAAACGTTACATACAGTACCTTTTTTAAATGATCTCCAACAACTTTCATGGTGTGATATCTGAAAGTCTTTTTGAAATAAACAGCATATGTTAGATTAGATCACCATTATTGCTGGTTATTTACCAGAATGACATATCTAGTATGACAGTACTATACTGTATTACCTGGATACTGCTTAGCTGTACTGTTAGTCCAATACTTACAAACAACAAAGTGTATTAGATACACAGTTCCTATCAATGTAATTTAAGTGTCTGACTTCATGTGTCTTCACTTTAGCAGGAGATTAAATTATGTCTTTGAATAGAAATCAGATTATATAAAGTTGCACACAGACACATCCTGCACTAATCATCTTAGCAGCTGCTCTCTTTCTTGTTAAAACACGCCTATAAACAGATTTTTGAGGAAAAATTGGCTCTTGTCACTTAATTTTAGCACTGCATTAGTGACAGAGAAAATGACTCAAATTTGATTTCCACTAAATGAAGCATGCTGAAAGTAGAAGGAACATTTGCCCGTCTCCCCTTAGTCAGCACTGCTTTTCTGTTTGTGTTAATGGACTGAATTTAAAGTACAATCGGCAACAGCAAAGTGTTTCTTTTTTCTGTTTTACCAGGCCAGATCAGTCGACTGATTTAGTTTAAGTAATAACGTTATTGGAAATGTGTGAATCTTGAGTTTTCCACTCTTGATGAAATGTAGTTACATCTTTCTTAAAGTCGATGTGAAATGAAAAATGCCCTTTTAACCTTTTAGAACACATCCCTGGTCATATTGTGCACCTATTTAACAATATATGCCAACAAAATACAAAAAATCAGTTTCTTTATATTGTTTATCAAAATCCAATGTTTTCTTCCTGTAAAACGACATTGAATTCAACCAATAATATCATGACATCCACCCATCAATCAATCTTCAACTTTTAGCAGCACAGAGCAAAGATTTACTCACTCCAAGGATGAAATATCCATCCTCTCCTTCGTCTTCCTCCACCTCCTGCAGCTCGAGGGGCCCATCTGCCTGCCCTGGTAACAGGGGTGTTGAAGGTGTTGAAGGAGGCGAGTACTCCTTGACAACTGAACAGACGCTAACATCCGACTCTGAATCACTGTAATTCTCCATGTTTGTTATGTCCCACCTACTTATCCTGTTTCACTCGGAAATACATCACGATACAGAAGTTAGGTAGGCCTACTATAGAAATGCTGTTTCATCTTGACTTTAATGTTTAAAAAAATGGCAAATGATAAAAGACAAAACACCTCTGCACACGTTAACTGACCTGATTTTATTTTTCTATAATAAACAGATTATGCAGCATCCACAGATATTTTCAGGAACTCCAGAAGATAAGGCTGAAATTACTTCAAAGGAATATATAATGAGTGCATAAGTTCTATTTATGCCATAAGCAATATTTTAAGCCACTTGATCCCCTGGTTGCCACATCTGAATAAGGCTTGGAACACGCTGGAGGATTACTGGGTTGATTAACAGCAGATTTGTCCACCCTGACGACAGAGAGGGAAATCCTAAACACAAGCTTGAAGGCTGATGGTCTGCATCATCACATGCAGAGTGACTGGTTCAGTCCTGACCTTATAGTCTGACCCACCAACTGAGCTAAATCATATCAAGCAGGTTTGATATTTACTTGCTGATATCAGGAGCAGAGCTACTGAAGTGTATATCCAAAAAGAGTTGAGCTTACAGCACGGCAGGACTTACATTTGTTTAGGGGTACCTGTGCCCCTTAGTTAAATAAGACAATGATCCCTATGTTAAGGATCCAAACCGCATTGACCAGGCACAAAGTGGTTGGTGTTGGGCACACAGACTCATGTGCAAAAGGGCTGGATGAAGTTCACAGTGAAGTATGACAACAACATCTCAACAAATCTCTTCTGAACGCAGATGGTTAAGCAGAGATGAGAAGCCTGACGGCCTGGTGGTAAAAACTGTCCTTATGTCTGGTGGTACGTGCAGACATGCTCCTGTATCATCTACCAGACGGTAACAAGAACATTCTGCGCGCAGGGTGGCTGTGGTTTTTGATGATTCTGTGTACCTTTCACCGCTGGTGAAAGATATCCAGAATGGCCGGGAGTCTGTTGCCAGTGATGTGCTCTGCAGCTTCCACAACTTTCTGTAGAGATTTGTGGCTGTGGGCAGAACAGTTCCTGTACCAGACAATGATGCATGGTCTCCAGTCCAAGATCAATGAGCTTAGAGACGAGTTTTGAGGGAATGATGGAGTTGAATGCCGAGCTGTAATCAATGAAGAGCATTCACACATATGTATTCCCTTTGTCCAGGTGGGTGAGTGCAGTGTGTGTTGCCAAGGCGATGGCGTCATCCGTGGCCCTGTTTGGTCTGTATGCAAACTGAAAAGGGTCCAAGGTGTCAGGGAGCGAGGAGCAGATGTGGGTTTTGATACACTTCATTATGACTGATGTCAGTGCAATGGGGCGGTAGTCGTTTAAACAGGAGGCCGCTGGCTTCTTAGGGACAGGAATGACGGTGGATGCCTTAAAGAGGATGGGGACTAGGGACTGACTCAGGGAGAGGTTGAAGATGTTGGTGAACACCTCTCTCTGAGAGCAACGGTCTGGGATACCGTCTGGCCCTGGTGCTTTGCGGGGTTGACTCTTTTTTTGAAGGAGGCTTCTAAGGTCAGCGATGACAGCCTCCCACATGTGGACACATTTCGGGCGCTGTGTTGTCCGCATTGAACCGAGCATAAAAGGTGTTGAGCTCGTCTGGGAGTGATACGGTGGGCTGAACAATGTACCTTTTTTTTCCCTTTGTAGTCCGTGATGCAGTTCAATCCACTCCACATGTGTCTGGGGTCAGAACTGTAGTAGGACTCCACCTTGTCCCTGTAGTCCGTCTTGGCATCTGGCTGCTTTGTAGGCGTCAGGGTCCCCTGAGTTGAAGACAGTGGTCCGCGCTTAGAGTTTAGCGCGAATCTCCCGGCTGACCCAGGGTTTTTGGTTGGGGTAAGTGCAGACGGAAGCTTTTGGAATGTTAGTAGTATTTTCCAGATACCTAGATACAGATCGCATGTCTATATCAGGTGGAAATAGGGTCTAATTTTCACTTGCACATTCAAACAAAATCTTTGCACTGTAGTGCCCTGTAGGTTGTTTTCCAAATAAAACTTGGTTTCATCTGTGGGTGTGTTCTCACTGTCACCTGTCAATTAGTGTCAGTTCAGCCAGGATGCCAGAGCAGGGTGACCGTACATGACACAGGGAAGGGACGGGATAAAGCTAGGTGAGTTCCTGTTCATCTGTACAAGTATACTCTGCCAGGAATGGTGGAAGAAATGATGTTTGTCAGCCTACTGAGTCATAAACTCGGCACCATAAACTCATCTACATGTTGCTGACAATGGAGCTATCTGAAGCCATTTAGTGGAACAAAGCTATGAAGTATGTTTTTATTAGGGTATATATGTATTTGAATATGTTGATAATATATCTATGTACAGTACACCACACTGAACAAACCTAGAGTCATGGCTTTAAAATCACTTCTGTGGTTTTCAGACCTTTAGATTGCATGGGTCCCTGTGAGGTTTGAGGTCTAAATCTAGTTTATTTGGTTCAGTGTGTGAAGCAGCTGAGAACACACTATATAAACTACATAAAATATAGTTACTTTTTTTCTTTCTAGGATTATGAAATCAGTATTTCATTCCTGTCTACAGAATATTCTGCAACATATCGTAATAATCGAAATTGTACACCAAGGAAATCTATTAGCTTTGAATAAGGAGTGTGCCTCGCTGTCCAGGCTCTTATTTAAAGGAAACTGTTATCAATCACTGTCAGTGCTCATGGTCGAATACATTTACAGTTTTTTTTACAATTGCTAAGTCACATGTCTCTATAGGACTTTTTCAATACTCTTGACACAGTCAGCACACCACCACCAAAATTCTACATATGTCACCATTAACACTCCTGAAGACCTGTTTATAATTGGATATGACGACGTGGATTATAAATCCTTCGGCATTGACATATAGGACAGACATGGCTGCCGAGCTCCAGCTCCTCCATTGGGGAGAGGGGAGCCTGGAGATCCATAGATGAACCCCCTCCATCCATGGATCTCCGGGCGGAGTCATCTGACAAAGCCTTGCTGAAGGCATTCCGGCATCGGCAACTCATCATTGGCAGCAGCAGCGAAAGTGTCCACTCTCCACTGCTTCTTGGCCTGAGGCAGACGAGCACAGTAGGGGCATGATGCCTGAGGCGTGAGAGCCAGGCCTGTAATTCATACAGCGGCCGTGCAGGTCAAAGCTCATGATGTAGCTGGTGTTGCAGATAGGGCAAACTCCAGACGTTCTTCACTCTTTCTTTGGGTGTGGACTAAAGTTTTTTCAGTGCTACAAGGGATAAACTAGCGATAGCCTTAGAGCCTATACAAAATAGACATTAAGGTTTTAGATCACATCATAGCACCGAAACAGCTCTAGTTAAAGTAGTACCTTCAATTAAACACAGATGCTAAGGAACTCTCAGTTCTTGTATTACTGGACCTCACAGCTGCCTTCGACACCATAGACCATGAAATCTTAATTCACAGGCTCCATGACACCATTGGATTATCAGGTTCCGTTTTAAAATGGTTTTCCCCCTACCTCAAACACAAGAGTTTCTGTGTGTCCATTCACAATTTTAAGTCACAAGAGTTCCAAATCCTCTCTGGAGTCCCACAAGGGTCAATCCTTGGCCCACTACTTTTTAACCTATACATGATCCCACTTAGGATATGTTATGATTCTTAATGATATAACTATCATTCATAAGCAGACGACACATAGCTCTATATCTCTCTTTCTCCAAGTGACAGCCCAGTTGACAACCTGATAAAATGCATGGAGATTATTGGACATGGACAGTATTTTAATGACCTGCTCACTGACTATACCCCCATCAGACCTCTTGTTGGCTTTTTGGTTATACTCAGGATAAAATCGGGAGCTGGTAAATAACTATCACAGCTTTTAGTCACTGTGGACCTGTCCTGTGGAATGCTTTGTCTGATGAGCTGTGATCTATAAAAACTGCATCTACATTTAAAGCTAAGCTCAAAACCTTCCTGTTTGCTCAGGCCTACGAACAGTGTAAACCTTGTGGGTTTTTATTTTTATTTTTTTATATTGCTATACCACTGTGTTTCATATGCTCGATGCTTTTATGTCTCTGTGCTAAATGTAAAACTCTTTCTTTGTAATGAAATGTGCTCTATAAATAAAGCTGCCTTGCCTTGCCTTTATCGAAAGATGTAAAAAATACGATGCAGTGAGTTTCAGTGAGACTAAAACAGATGCTATAGATACACCGGAGACAAACTGGCGGTCAGGTGGAGTGATCATTGCTGAGTACCAAAATTGCAGATATTGGTATTGAAAACCACCATGTTGCCCACACCCAAGAAAGAGATGGATGGTGTTGTTGTAATAGATGGTGATAACCTGAACCTAGATGAAAACAATGAAGAAAAATTGAGTACTGTGAGGCATTTAGAAATGTTTAACATATCATTAAAGAGAAAACCAACTGATGAACTGAGAGATTTCTGTAATTATGGTATGGCGCATTGTTAGATGTGTAGAAATCTTACGCTTTGCATATTAAATGGTAGATATAGTGATTATACAAATACTGTGTAACTGATTACATGATAGGGTCACCATTTGTTTTAAGCAAGGTAAGAAATGTCAATGTACATGAGTTTGATTCTTTGTTCTCTGATAAGCATTGTAAGTGCTTTTGGATGTAAACTCTAGAAGGGATTATTATTGGGCAGATAGTCTAGCAATGGACCAGTTAAACCTCACAGTCACAAACACTGAAAAACAGGTACAAACTGGTAAATGAGATGAAGAAAAAACAGAAGATTTTATAGGAAACATACAGCTTGACAAGGTGGATAAATTGGTGTATGACCTAGACAACATGTCAGTGGATGAAATAATGAAGGAGTTTGTGGTAATGATTAGAGGTGGGGGAAAAAATTGATTCTTAAATGCATCGCAAATCTCCTTTGAATGATTATGTCTCGATGCAGAAAACTCAACAATCAGAAATTTAAAACTCCATTCTCGACCTTAATATTCCCCTTTAATAATTTTTTAAGACCGGGCTGTACGTACTATGTTCCTTACGGCTCAACCAATTGGATGGTGAAACGAAACTGATGTAAAACATGTGCTTCGTGTTTACGTTCTAAGCTAGGCTACTTGGGCTGGTGAGCAACCAAAGATGGATACAATCTGATCGGATTTCCGTTTGGCGAGTAAATCTCGGAAGGCTATCTGCCACACTGGTGGGTAAGCGTTTGTACCAAAATAGTCATGTGTTGCAGCCAGAGTCCGCCAGCATATTTTCTCTGCTAGCTTTGTGCTAACTACTGCAACCCCCACCATGGAGGAAGTGGTTCTTCTACTACTTGTGCTTCCAAACTCTCTCACCTTACTCAAAGGCACAGCCTGCTGGCAGAAGCCGTACAACACATCCACAAACATTAATACTATATAAAATACAAAATTCTGAACACTGGATCCTGGAAAACATGTTAGATCAGTACATCTTGGAATATAAATATTACCTGCCTAGAAATGAATTTTAAATTAACCTGTTAAGTGAATTAAATGGAATTATACTCAAAAATAAATTGTGGGGTTCCTGCTAACAAATACAAAACAGTTAACCGAGGGATATAGGTGAGTCAAAAGTTAAGTATTGGACACTGATCAAGATGCATCGATAATCGTTATATAATCGCAACATAGCCCTCTGAATCGGAATCGAATCGTGAGGTGCCTAGAGATTCACACCTCTAGTATAGATGATTAATATATAATATATGATTAATAGTGTGAAGATTACATTGCTAAACATTGTCCAACTTTGCCTAAAGACTTTCATGAGATTGTCTGACTGGGATCTACCGATGAATGAGTTTTTTGAAGTTGACTGTAATGGACACATTTCTGACAGTAATGTTAGTTTTAATGAAAAAGAAATTAAGGAGGTTATTCTCGATCGAAAAACAAGGAAAAGCATGAGGAGTAGACCGACTCATTAATAGGTATATTACAGTAAAAGCACTGCATGCATTTTTATGCCCCTATATGTCTCCTTAACAAGATTTTGGACTCTGGTTATATCCCTGAAGACTAGGTGCTTGGTTTAATTGGGCCAGTTTATTAGAGGAAAGGTGACACGGGATTGTAACAATTACAGAGGCATCATACTTTTGAGTTGTCTGGTAAACTGTTCACAAATGTATTGAATGCAGGGTTATGTAAATTCTGTGAGGATAAGTCTATCCTGAGGGAAACTCTGGTAGGATTTAGAAGGAGTTACTCCACCATTGATCATATGTTTTTACTGAAATACATTGTTGATTTGTATTGTTTTAAAAAGAAATGTCTGTTTTGTGCAAGCCTACCAGGAGATAGACAGAGTGAAAATGTATCGCCATTGTTGTTTGCATTAGGCTGTCAGCCTATTCATTTTGTTGACACTGTAATATACTGTATGGTACTGATGTACACGGATGATACAATTATCAAGTCTACAACAAAAGAAGTGTTACAGAAAGAAATAGACCATATGTGTGATTTCTGAGAGAAATGAAAATTAAAGGTAAATAGATAAACCTAAAGTCACAGTTTTTGGTTGTAGAAAAGCTGATAGTAGCAAACTAAAGTTTGTATGCATAAGCAGGACATGCATAAGCAAGTCTCCCGTGCAATGTTTTTTCCTGTAGATATCACAGATCTTCTTGATAAGTTGGTTATAGCAGTTATGTCAACACGTCCTCACACCTAAACCACAGAATAGGTTGTTTGCCAATGACTCCCAAAACGACATATGACCGTTGGGGAGTACCAGTGACAGGCGTACCAGACCTTCATCGTCATAGTAACAATAACAAATGTGGTTACAACACATTGTTAACGTTGTGAAACGGTCGCAGTTTGGTTAGGTTTAGGCACCAAAATGACTTGGTTAGGATATAAGACCATATAGACCAAGCTCATGCATATAGACCTGATAGTTGTGGAGCTATTCTTGATTTATTTTGGGTATGTGTGTTTAGGCGAACCACACCTCCCAGCACCCTAGGGTTTAACAGGTTAAGTTACCTACATAAGTTAAGTTGAAGTAATTTGCCTACTACGTCCACTGGAGGTTGCCACCTAACAATAAAGTTACATGTGGGTCATAAGAAGCTGGTTGCACATACGACCCTTACGGACGTATTTTTGGAGGGCGGTCTGGTTGTGTTGTATGCATATGAAGTGTGGTGTGGGGTTTGGTTGTTAAAAAGAGAATTATTTGGAGGTAAAGAAGGTAAATAAAGAAAACTCAGTCGAATAATGTACAACTATTTGTTCAGCCTGCATAATACAGGCGTATATGCGTTGCCATGGGTTTTGCAGGTTAAGCAGACACTGGATGACTGTGGTTTGTCTTACCTCTGGCTCACACAAAAGTGTAACAACATCAACTGGCAAAGTATGGCAGAAGTATGACAGCATGTGATATTTATATAGACTCTTGTTTATTAGAAGAAACAAGAGCTTAAAGTGGAAAAGTATCTGTTGTATGAAAACCAAAAGTACAGGCAGGGTATTTGTTATTTTAGAGGGAACAACAGAATTCTAGCCTGACATCGCCAGACCAATTCGCAAATACGAATTAGTCTGGAACCTCTCAGTTCATTTTTGATCTCCAAGTGGCGTTATCAATGACGTAGTGCTGAGCAAATCCTGGTGGGAAACGGCAAACATCTTTCTTATCAACAAAACCTTTAAGTGCAGTTGTTTGTTCTTCTTTCAGAGAAAATGTACCATCCAGTTCATTTAATACTGACGTGATAGAGAATTCAAAATGTTCTACATCAGTGGCAGCCATCTTGGTTGTTTACGAAAATGCATCAACAGCGCCCCTCTGTACAGTCATCGTATCAAACCCGCCCCATATTAGATAAACAGTTGTGATTGGCCCGACCCGGGCCAGGTCAGATGGAAATCTGTCTGAATGGGAGGGGGGCCAGACGCACCCGCCAGAACAAATTATTAAAAAGTATTATTTAAACTGCCCATCTATGTGTAAATTAATTTTGTCATTACAGTCAGATAAGCCAAAAATTATTGTAAACTAGGTGCCTTTTTGAAGAATGCTTTGTTGAAGTAACATTTGTTGTACTTTAGCCATGCCGTGTGCTATCATTTTGTTATTATTGTATGTTCCTTTTGTGCTCTATATGATGTGATCATGGTCTTAAGTCACATAAATAAAAAATAGCATACTGAAGCATATTGCAGCATTTCTGGTTAATTTCTGCACAATCCATGCAATAAAGAAGAGACCTTATTTTTATTGTAATGGTTTTTAATCTTATACTACATAAATAAATAAATAAATAAATAAAAGATACTTTTACAAAGGCAATAGTGATACTAATTGTATTGCTACCTGTTAGTTAGGCTTGCTAGGCTGTGGGGTAGCCAGACCACTACATGAATGCTGATTCAGGTTTGATGTTCCTGTGTTATGGCCATCATATTTGTACAATGCCTCACAACTCAAGCAGATAACGAAGTCTGTAATGGTGTCATCAGAGAGGACAACCTGTCGAAATCTCTCCCACACCTTAGATTTTTGGTTCACTTTGTGTGAAACCTTAGCATCGCCCGTTTTTACTGTAGCATCGCTCGTTTTTACCTTAGCATCGCCTGTTTTGAACTTTTCTCTGATTAAGAAGCCATATCGTCTGACCTAAAAAAAAAAAAGTTTTGGTGCCAGTATGCAGTGTCAATAAAAGCTAGCTATGGATACCACTTTGGGAAAAAACTAGTAGGTGAAGCATCAACACTCAAACACACCGCAAAACCAAAACCACAATCGCAAATTGATGATAAAGCTGCTTGCATGTGTGTGTGTTTGAGAGAGAGAGACAGAGAGAGAGGAAGAGAAGGTAGAAGGTAGACTATTGCACGCAATGTTTCTGTAAGTTATTAATAACTTACTCAGAACACTTTCTGTCACTCTTTGACCCGCTCCCTGGAACCCGTGATATTTTCTAAGCTTACTCAAACATGCCCAACCTGCGAGTCATCACTAGTGGGTACTCTCTTGTGAGATTATATTCCACACTATGTGATACATGTTACATGTTTGCTAAACTGGATAAACAGAAGAAGGCACAAACTTGGAGTTAAATTTCATTGCATTCGTTCAGATAGATATTATTGATATTGATGGATATCAGCTATTGGTAGGGCTATGAGTGCGAGTGTGTGTGAGCTGAGTGTGACAGACAACTGAGCCATCACCATGACAACTGAGTCAATTTCAATTCGCTGATGAAGACTGTGCAATGTGTTTGAAAGCTCCAGAAAAAGTTACAAGCAAACCCGTGAGTTAAGATTTGCATAATTTTCCTATAGACTTTCTTTAAAAATGGCATCTGAATTTGTTAACAAAGATGCAGTATAATGAGGTAGGAATTGTAGGCTGCTCATTATTGAATTTAATAATCATAATAAATGCAATCAATTAAGGTGGATTGCACACAAGATGGTCACTAATCTTTAGACAAGAGTAACTATGTCAAACCAGTTGTCATTATCTTTATCACTTAAGAAAGAGGAGAAGTCTATGAATATAGATTAAATGTGTGGACACTAGCCAATCATTTTCTTTTGGATTTTTTTAAGTGTACCACCATTGTTAACATTGTGTCTTAGCTTTTCAGAGCTATGATGAAACTGGTGATCAATGTGTGCAAACTGCTGCTATATTGTGATGTGACTGCAGGCCCTATCATACAAATAGTCCCTCTTTGTGTGATGGTGGGTGAAAATATTCTTTGCCTCTCCTGAAAAGTGGGCTGAACTCTGACCTGTGAGTTCAATAGAAATAATGTTGACCTTTTGTTGGATGAAATCAGATGCAGCAAAGCCTTAACCCTAAACCTGTAGCGGCACAGGCATCTCATTGTGGAAGAAAATGTTTTTTAGAGGCAAGGAATAACCTGAGTTTGATCTAATCTTCAATAATTTCAACAGTTTTTATCTCTGTGGGAGTCACAAAGTGGGGCGGCCTACAGAATCCAGATCTGTACAAACTGTAGGACACGCAATAAGGTGAAACCTGCAATAACAAAGAACGAGACAAAGAAGATACAAAGGTTTACTACGGGACTACAGGACAGAAAGTTATCAGTGATTCTGGGCTTTATCCAGAGCATCTTCATATGTTGTTAGATCCTTGGTTCAAAATATTGTTTGAAATATAAAACAACGTGCAGAGACGTACACCTAAAACTTTGGGTTAAATGTCTTTTTTCTTTATTTAGATTCAAAGTTTATTAGCCTGATAATCAGACAGAATTACATTTTACTGTCTTCAGCCTGACGTTGTGCTCATTATAGGTGCTTTCCGTTCAGAAGGGGGGTTATATTGTTTTGTTTTTCTCTAACCAATCAGTAACAAGTTCAGTTTTTGACTGAAAGGCCGATAAATTACTTTATTTATGCTTATATTTGCACATTCCATAAAATAAAACTGTACTGAACAAATATCGTCTTAATGTTTTCATCAGTTGGATAAGATTGGACCCAGGGCGGTGGAGCTTCGTTCTGTTTAAAATGTTTCCTTCAATGTAGAGTAAAAACATCATATGCAGGTATGGTCACCTTCCATTTTGATTCATAGACATCTGAGCATCTGAATCTGACTAAATGAATGATACCAAGAGATGATAATACAAAATCTGACAGCTAAAGCACACATTTATTCTCATGCATAATCATGGCTCTGGAGGTCTCTGCAGTTTTGTGTCTGTGTGCTGCTCCTCATGAATAGAAAGCACATGTATTTATTAGATCCCAGCTTGTTTCACATGCACTGACCTCAGAGGGAATCCCCACAGATTTCACTGATCTCTGAATCCAGCTCAACACAATGTAAACACTTAGCATTTATCAGGCGACACAGTGTGGCAACAGTCAGCCACCCCTCCAACTAAACACCCTTGTGTCTCCTGGGAGAGGCTTTTAGGGCCTCCGTTTCAAGTTGTTTACTTCCTCTGACAGCAACTATTCTAGTCTACTATTCTATTCTACTCACCCATAGAGAACTATAGCAACAGAAACTGAATTATTCATCACAGTCAAAAGCGATGGCATTCATTAAATATTATTTGGAAAGGAGAAGAATGGCGTTCAAAGGCTTATCAAGACAAAAACAGGCCACACAGTCCCTCATCCTCTATGTGAGAACACTAAACTCTAACATTTGCACATATGATCCTGCAGGAAGACACTGCCTGTGCTTTTAAGAGCAGTGCAGTCCATGATGAATGGCAACGCTAGTCAGGTGACAGTTATGATGTGCTAATAGCAAGCAGGTCTTTATTATCTTTTCAAAGAGAGATGAGAGGCAGACTGTGCGCCTTCCAGCATGCAGCCGAGCGAGAACATCGCAGAAAAAACAGCCACCACTAACAAGCTGAGGAGATTGTTGCTCTTTTTCTCGGCTTATTTCATCTGGCTGGGTAAAAGGAGAGCAGTGCTGAGGAGAATCTTAAAATTAAAATGTAGTTTGGAGCCACGCTAAACCCACAATAAACAATCTTTACATGAGTTGGGGGATGGGGGTTGTCACATTTCATGCACTTGGATTCCTAGTGACCCCTCTCAGGGATGAACCTCCTCACCCCCCCTATCCCAGTTAGCCATTGGCCAGACCATGAGGTCCCCAGGCATGATGTGTGTCACTTCCTTTGCTGCCACAAAACTATAAAAGCAAGCAAAGTCAAACTTTTGTGAGCTTTATGTCAGATTTACTTGAAGTTAACATGTCCTAGAAACAAAACAAAGCAACTGTTAGCTAATTGAGCTGACACCCAACACAACATGCAGGAAGACGGCCGCGTTTTGCAGTCGCCCCTCTTAGGCACATCTGACGGATCAGATACGCTTCTATTTTGGTCAATACACCTATCTACCTATGCTACATAATGACTGGAGTTGTACTCATGCTGTACATGCATAACCACAACCCAAAGTGTATTTTTGTGCTTCAAGTCTATTTTCCGTTTTACACATCACGATTGTGTGCTGCCAAAACGCAAGTGACCTACACTCAATACTGAGCCTGAATGCATCCTATGTAGACACAGACGGAGGACCGAAGCTGCTGCTGCTGCTCTGCTAACGTGCTGCTCAAGCTACACAGTCTTTGTAGACATTGTGTGAACTTTAACCATAGTGGTAGCAGATCAGAAAATACTCACGAGTCACTTTTGTAACGGTAATTTGTGTCGTTTTAGAGGGTCATGACAAGATTTGTCATATCTGTTAGAGGACATGTTGAAACACCTCGGTACAGAATGCACAACAGGGCAACGATACACTGGCATTCTATTTTTTTATGACCCTAAATATAAAGATAAAAGGGAGTTTCGTCTGTTTCAAATGTTGAAGTTTAATAAAAATATTACTATTCTAAAGAATGATGAGTAATAAACACAAATTCTCATAACCTCAATATTGAGAAACATGATCCTGATTATTGTTTTAGACATAACTGTGAAGCTATTCTGGGAAGCTATTCATAGAGCATGACACTGATTATGTATCTGTTTGACTGAGGGCTGCTGAAGACAAAGCTAAGCTTTAACCCAGTAATTATCCACCCTGAAATGACTGATTACTAAATTAATGATGTTAATTTCTATAAATTATTAATACTTTTTTTTTTTAAAGATAAAACTGAATAGGTTTTTTTCTAAGAAGTGACCAATAGCTGCACTGGTTTTCACTCTTCCTCTTTTCCACTGAACGTCATGCAACATTAACACGGTGATGAACAGGATGATGCTTTTTGGTAGGATGTTCATTAGCCATGCATTAATATGTTTTGCGTCAGCTAATGCCATTTTTCTCTTCTGGCCCGCCAATGATCTCGCTCCAGATAAATCACAGCCGAGGTTTTCACACTGTCGTGTTGTTATTCATATCATTTTTCCATAATCATAACTCATGCTGTCACCATAATTAGTTAACTGTGTTTAATCACACGCAAAATTGATCCCTGGATAAGTAATGTTTCTAGAAATCCCTTTCCAACTGTGATTCTGTTGCCCACTCATTTGTACTGGCGTCGTGCTAATGACTGTGCTCATGGTGCTAGTGTGGAAGGCTGCGGGAGATCTGGAAATGAGCTATACTCATGTTCTGGCAACACAACAACTCAATACAGGCCGGTCTTTATCAGTAATTCCCTTTGCCTTGTGAAATACACCTTTTGAGAAAAACAACTGGGGGATGCTGGCAAGGCACAGAAAGAAGCATGCATGTCATTATGCAGGCTGGATTCTCCTGAGACAGCCTTCGATTCCTCTCTGCTGTCCTTCTGTTGTCTCCCTGTCTTCCCCTACTTCTCTTCTCTGTCTCTGTCAGTATCAAAGCATGCAGAACTCTAATTAATTAGTCCCATAAGACCTGGACAAGTCTGACATAACAGACTTCCTCCTCAAGCCCAGGCTGCTGCTTAGCTTTGCAGATCTTTTGACGCTGCAACTTCCTCAGCTGAGGCCTTCCTCTTTGTCCTCAGTCGGACACATGGACTCCTTAACCATCCTGAACCCTCCCTAGGCTGATGTGCTCAGTTTTTCCTCTGTATATTTATGGCCTTATGGCATAATCGCTACATGTTTTTGCTATGCTTGCCATATACTATTATTTCAGGATACGCTATTGTTTTATATGCTTATTTTCATGGTTACACATTGCTTGGGCACCCATAAGTGGAGGCTGCTGTTTAAACAGATAATGAATGACAATATAATAAAACACAGTTGTAATGTTATAAAATATGTCTTCATAGGAAAAGTTATAGGATAAATTATTGACAAATACTGTACATTAATAAACACTTTAAAATGTCTACTTTATAGTGTGTTATCAACCATTTATTAAATGTTTATATTGTGCTTATGAATAGGGATGGTTAAAGCAAAGAGCCAGGATTTGAGATGGGCTCAAATGGGCCCAGTAGAGCTTTTCTAGACATATACCTTACTACTTTTGTGTTCAATTACACTAGGCACTGGCACTGGCTTAGAACTGGAGTTGGTCCCCTGGCGCTGCACAGTGGCTGCCCACTGCTCCTAACACTTGGGTTGATGGGTTAAATGCAGAAAATGAATTTCCCTACAGGGATCAATAAAGGAGAACTAAACCAAGCCCAGCAGCACAACACGCCATGGCCATGACCAGAGCTGTCAGCACAGATAGCAGCCGTCAGCCTCTTTCATCAGACGGCGAGTAGGAGAGATGAGCGGGAAGTGAGCAGCCAGGCGAGCTGCTGTGTTAGACCATATACAGTATGTTGCCATGTGCTTTTACACCAAGGTACACACCCTAAACACACATCAGTCTGCTTTCACAGATGCATCCATTCATGCTAACATCATCTTTATTCCCTTAAAAGCTGTGTTCAAAGTTCATTCAAATGCTAATTTTCTATGGAACTATTACTTCCATACTTCCTGTTACTTATACTAAAACACTCATTCACATCTCTCAATCACAGTTTATAGCTTGGTTTTGTAGTTGTAAAAGCTTGTCTATGAGGCAAAGCTGCTCTGAAAATAGAAATAATCTACTGGTTGAGTAAATCTTGTCATTCTTACTGGTTGGGTTACATTAGACTGAAGCAGCATGTCTGCAGATTTACACTGAAGACACTGATAAGGAGACTTTGTCTGGTGGTTTGACAACATATTTTATTGGGTAAAAGGCTTCATATCAACAAAATGTACATCTTGCTCAATGATTTTCTCATGTAATGCTTGCTTTTGAAGAAGCTATATATTTCATTTCGTATGAAAAGAATTACTGCTAGAAAGCAGATTGGGTCTGAGTTCAATTCCTATCAGCTAATGACATGGTAGCCACTAGATCCCACTCTGTCTGGGCAGGTGGGGACATGTAAAAATGGTCATTATTACCTTACTGCCAGGCAATGTATAGATTTTTTTAAGTGGTAGATCAGGAGGGGCACTTGCTTTTTGCTTGTGCTTGCTTCTTCCTTATCTATCACACCAGAGAGTGGCACAGTGAGGTTCATCCATGCATCCTGATAGAATGTTCTGACATATCTACTTACAGGCTCCATCTATAATGATGGTGAACATTCACAGTGTAGCAATTCAAGTAGATAGGTCAAAAAAGAAAATAAATATTAAACCCAACTAAAAACTTGGTCAAAGCACAGGTTAATCTCTGAAAAAGCAAGAAATTCCTGCAAGTCATTGGAAATGTCTGAACATTCCTAACAAGCAGCATATCTAAATTTGATTAGCTCCTCCAAAGCCAGAATGAGCCTGGTCTGATTGTGGACAGAGCTTTAACACACATTCAGTGATTTATTTGATTGGATTACTTTTTCATATGGAGCAAAGATAATGAAGATGTCTTTGGATGGAAAATGTTTTCAACAGCAAAATAATCGCTGCATTTTCCCACCAACAATATGCAACAAATGAGTTTACAACTTGTCTGTTTGTCAGTCAGTGTGTCTGTCTGGTTATTCAATGTAAAAAAAATATTTGATTGGGGCCTAACAATGACAAGGTCAGAAGTTAGTCTGTCTACCTGGCTACTTTAGGTGTTTTCGGACCAAACAGTTCTGGGGACTCCCTGAGAAGAACTGCCCACTGGGGAGCTCCCCCAAGAACTACAGACCTTCAAAGGATTTTTTTCTGTTTGCATTTGCACCGCCAATAGGAACGCTGAAGTGACATAACGTCATACACAAGGTTTTTATATTTTGCTTTGACGAGTCAAAGTGGTATTGTATTTCCCCCGTCGCATATACGCTCAATAAAGCCTGAACCTCACTGTCGGTCCATTTGTCCGTGTTTTGGTCCATTTTTTAAGGCTCCCGTTACAAGTTGTTACACTGGTTTTTAAAGATGGCGGCCCCTCTTGTGCTGTAACAGTACTTTTGATGGTAATGGGAGACCATCAGCAGTTCTTCCATTAGCAGGCTTTGTGTTTCATGATCAGTCTACTAGGTCTGCTTTCTTTGCTTGTAAACTTGTTATATCAGAACGTAATTATGTTATTGGCCTGCTATTCTAGCAGCTACAATGTGCAAGCACTCATTAGGAAGGGCTCACCAAGGGCTTGGAGCAACAGGCTCATAAAATTTTACAAGGGGCCTCTCTTTATTTTCATTAGCATTATATGACACTATGTAAACCGGGCTGCTTCTCTGTGCATTTTAGGCAGGAAAGGAGTTTTTTTCCCCCCACAGTTCAATTCAAGTTTTGGCCTGAAAGTCTTTGTTACATGGTAAAAAATAATTTACACTCAGTACTTGTGACAAATGATTTAGGCTGGTGGCAGAGAAACAGGTACAGACAGGGAGCTATAACTCAGCATTGTGTTCTGCAATCATGATCAAATCATTCAGTGTGTACACAAGTTGCATGGTACCATTGTACAGCGTACTCTGCACTGTTAGAACAACAAGATCCTTGAGGAATTTTCTGAGGTTCTTCAATTTGAAACTATGGAGGAACCTCTTTGGGTGCTTTGAGGAACCTTCGAGAAAAGGTTCCTAGAAGAACCCGTTCATAGGGTTACTTGAGGAACCTTTTTCAAGCTCTGTGAGGAACCTTTATAAGTTCTGCTGTAGTAATAAAAATATCAATTATTATTATTATTGTTGTTATAATTAAATTATCATAAATGATGAAGATGCAACAGCAGCTGTCTTTAAGGTTTTATTTACATATATCAGACTATCAGAGGGTTGAGCATTTATAATTTGCAAACAAATAAATGAAAATAAATAAAACATGATATAATACACAGGACTTTACTCAGAACTAGAGAGTGCGTGTGTGCTTGTGTGTAAGGACTCACATATGAGACTCACTTTTTTGTTCTTGTTCCCATAAAAATACATGCATGTACTCCGACTGACAATATAATGTCTCAAAATAATCACAGGCAGCTGACAAAATGGCTGTGTATCAATATCAGTAAAATTCCAATACTCAAGAAATTTGAAATTTTTAATGACCCCTATTGGAACTTTATCATTTGACTTGACATATAGGAAAATGTAGGCCCTCCAAAGCACCATATTTAATACCTTACTTTTTTCACTTGTGTTGATTTGCTCAAAAACAAAACAGACCACACATTGCATACCTACAGCCACAAGCTTGCAGATGTCATTCATTGATCAAGCATTTGGATGGTGAACAGAAATACATTAGTACCCTCATGCCTATTGGAAATGTGGGATTCTCTTTTGCTTACAGTCTTGCATATTATGAGCTCTTGCATGCCTGCCATGTTTTGTTTGTTTAATGGAACTCTGGAGTGTATTACTTTTTTGGTGTGGTTCATTCCGATACGTGAGGATGTCCTAATCCATCCCGGAAGCGCACTGAATATCAAAGAGGTGATCTTGGAGCAAGTGACCTTCCAAGTGTACCAAGTGAGCTCAATTTTTTAAGGGAGAAAGCCATCTAAGTGTTCAAGTACCTATTTTGCAATGCAGTTTTCAAAAGGTTATGAAATTCTTTGCAAGACTGGCATAAGCAAAATAAAAAAAGCCCACAATTTCCAGTACACATAATGGGAGTGGGCCTAATGTATTTCACCTATCCAAATGAACCACACCAAAGGAGTAATACACTCCAGAGTTCCATTAAAACAAACAAAACACAGCAGGCATACAAAAGCCCTACCTCAGAATAACTTGTGGTGCTCTTACCTGGTCAATTATAGAGCCTGTCTGGATTTTCATTGAAGAGGTAGGGGAGCAGGAGTATTGCAGCACTGACGGTGAGTCCTAAAGGGAAAAAAACTTGGATCCGTTTTTACAGTAATGATGGCAAAATGTATTTGAAGGACCTCAAATAAAGTTCTCCAAAAGCAAAGGCAGGATTTCATACACCCATTTAGACCACATGTTAATAAAACTTTGGCTCATATTGGTGATACAGCCCAATTTTCCTAATTTGTTTATCAGTGAAAAGAAGTTTTTGTTGCATATAGGACAGTTAAACGGAGTTGTTGATCAGTGATCCTCTAATCCATGTATGACATCCTCGACAGTTAATTTTGACCAGTCACTGTAAGAACAAACAAAAACAGAAAACAGTGTTAACTATTGGAAAGACTTTGTCTTTAAAGCTGCACTATTCAAGATTTCTATGTTGACAATGGAAAAAACTACAAAAACATATACATTAACGTAACAATCCCACAGAGAATTAGTGCCTGACTTTGCTGTTTTAGCATCTTTCAGCTCATTGTTTTGGTTTTTTGGCCTAGGGCAACTTTACTGGTTTGGTTCAGTCTCACTGCTCTCATCAGCCTTGTTTCCAGCAGCAAGCAGCTGTTTTCAGTGAAAAGGAGTCACATTTTTCTCAGGGGTTGGTGGAGACCAAACCAGAGCTAAAAGGAGAGGGAATATTGGACTTACATTCATCAGGTGACACAAACTCAACTCCAAATGAATGCTCATGTTGCTCTGTAACTGCTGGATGTGGAAATGGACTATTGTTTGCTAATGTGTTTGCCATATCAACTTAAGTGACAATAGTTCATGTTGTGTTTATACCTTGTTGTGCTGCCCCCAAGTGGTGGAAAGAATCAGTGAATGCAGCTCCAAAGCAACTGACTCAAGGGAATCATGGGAAATTAAGGGATATGTAATGTGCCATGATCCTGCAATTGTGGCCATAGTGGTGGATGTTTCTTAATTTAATGTTGACATACTGTATCTGCTCTCCTCTCAGGAAAGTGACTGACGGTTATTTGAGGAGAGCGCTGAGGCACGCACTTCAAAGCACTAAGAACTTACTGAGAAAAGTGAAGTTGGGCAGCAGGGCCTGTTAGAATGCTTTATAGTTTGATGGCTACACAGTGTGCAATCGAATACACATACTCACACACAATAACAGAAAGTGAAGTTTAATTTAACAAACCTTTATGGAGTGAATATAATGTCTTACAACAAGGTGCTCTGTACAAAAAGTGATATAACTGTTTCCCCAACACAAAAGAAATACGTGGGAGAGACAAAACTAGAGGCAGACACAGTCAACCAATATTATAGTTGACTGTTGATTCAGGTTGGCATAAGCGTGTGCCATTTTGTGTGCCAAATTCAAATGGAGTGGAAACCACGCCCAACCAACACGAAGTGGTGCCGGTCGGTTTTGGAGCACACCCAATAATAAAGTTAATTTCTCCCACTTTAGCAGGTGCAAAAAAGCTAACAGGAGAGTCAGGGGGATGTCAGTCGAAACACAGTCTGCTCACGCCCACGCAATCTTGAGAAGAGGTCTAATCCGCCTATAGGCTGTATAAAAGAAGTGGACGTAGCCACCGTGACGTCACCCATTAGTTTCTGGACAACCGTTTTGAAACCTTGAGTTTGACATTTTGGCCGTTGCCATCTTGGGTTTTAGGAGCCAGAAGTGACCATATTTGGATGAGAGGGGGGAGTTGGGGATCTGAGAACCCGAGGACACTATGCACACCCACCTATACCGGCAACCTGACTGCACCTGGCTACGCCGTGCAAAGTCACTGCTAACACAGTTAGCTTGTAAATGTAATTACTGGAAAAAATTAACAGCAGACTGGTTGCCGTGGTAGTGACTTGTCAATCAAGTGATTGAAACCATAAATTAGGAAAATATTTACTGAGGTAATAAATCAAGTGAGAAGTAGGGTCATTTTCTCATAGACTTCTATACAATCAATATTTTTGCACCCAATAGATTCACCCCCTGCTGGCCATTAGAAAGAATGCAGGTTTAAGGCACTACTGCATTGGCTTCACTTTTCAGACCTGGAGGTTGGTGCTTAACAGTGGCTCCATCCTAAGCAGTAAACGGACTTCATTCATTAAATTGTTTACACTTTTCCTACTGTGACATGTCAAAATGTCTTCTGTGAAAAGGGTAAAACAACAGCCAACAACCATTTTTCACTAGAGGTATGTTATTTATTTAATTATTTATAATGAAGTTTCTTCTCCTTTAGGGAAAAATGAATCTATTAGGGTAGACCTAATTAGGACCCACATCACTGCCCATTCAACAACAAAATGAATCTTGCTTAGTGCATGTTACATGACTGTCCATTCTAAAGGACTGATCCTGCTGCAAAAGCTCTTTGGCGTAGCTCTTGATCTGTGTAATCAGGTTCAAATAGATGTGTGAAATATAAATGTGACAAACAAATGTTAGATATTTTTGGTTAAATTACAGTTTTTCAGAATCCTGAAAAGGATGATAAGGTTGCTAAATGTGATTATTTGCTTGCCTGAGCATAGCAATTGACAGTTGAGTGAATCTTTAAAGTGGCTGTAATCAATATTTTTATAACAACGTATCAAATACCAATGTGTAGTAAAGTAATGGGACAATGTGAAAGGAGTCTCTCGTAATGAAAGTTCTCAGCTGAATCTGCAGCTCCCCTCAACTTTAATGAAATTTATACTGAGTTTCAGTTCATTGTTTAGCTGTCTGGCTGCCACTTTACTGTTTTGGTTCACTCTCACCGCTCTCATAGCGCCGTTTTCAGCCGCAGCAGGCAGCTGTTTTCAGCGAAAAAGCTGTAAAAGCCCACTGTCCACTTCAAACAGCAGACAGACAAAATTAGGGACTTGTTGGTGAACATAGTGGAGCATTTAGCAGCTAAATATATTTAACTCAGGAGTAGGTAGAGACCAAAAACAGAGCTAAACCTACCTACTACCTACTATAAATCACTTATTGTGATAAGTGACATTTACAAGGACATCCAGGTGGCATGTGACAAAGAGGTTAACTGGTGTGACCAGCTTCACATTGCATTGGAGCTGTCCTTTTCTCATGTTCTCAGAAACTGTCCACAACATGTTTATGAGTACACTGTATTTTTGTGGCTGTGCTGATTGCAGAATATTGCCATTGTTAATGATCAGTATAACTGCACAGTGATCATACACACCCACTGATGTGATGCTCTGACACAATGTAAACCACTGAATGCTGCCCTCTCCCTCCACAGACATTGGTCTTTGAGCATCCAGAACAAAGTGGCCTTTTACCACTCGTCGCCATAACAACACGTCTCCTTTCACTCACCACAAAATGTCTTCTCTCTACATATTCATTGTGGAAATGTGTCTTCAAGCCTCATTCTGAGGTTTTATTTTCACGTTATCAGGCATGGAGACTGATGAAGGGCAGGACTTAATGAGCTGGAGGATATAATGAGCATAGCCACAGTGAGCAGTGATTTTTGCTGGTTTTGGGTTGTAAGGTGTCAGTTATTTTGATCACATCACAAGAAATTTGTTTCTACATGAAAGAGCAGATACTGTGAATGTCATGCTAGTAAACAACGGAGAATCAGTAAACACACAGATGCACTC
This sequence comes from Maccullochella peelii, assembly GCA_002120245.1. NCBI lineage: Eukaryota > Metazoa > Chordata > Actinopteri > Centrarchiformes > Percichthyidae > Maccullochella > Maccullochella peelii. The sequence goes on along the minus strand of LKNJ01002178.1, from coordinate 102,472 downwards.
TGGGATTAGACTGATATTTCATCTAAGATCCTGCATTTTACCCAGCCATCATATCAGTCATATTATATAAAAGAATTCAGCACTGATGTGATGAAGAATTGTCTCTGACTGCAGGTACACAGATGGAAACACATTAGGTTGTCGCTATTAATAAGCGTGGTGAGTCACCCTGCCTTCAAGATGCACTAAAGGAAGTCTTTAGTTTCAGAGGAGAGTTTAAGCATGAAAACAGTGAGTGCATGAAATGTCCTCACATGAAAATGGAAAGATTCAAAAACCATTTAATAGCAGCTACAATACAAAAATACCAATCATGTTGCATTGCCCCCACAGTAAAGCATCAGCTCCAGTACAAACATGTGTGAAAGAATAAATAACTTACTTAAGTGACAATTCTGTTCTTTCGAGAGCCTTGCCAGTAGATGAGACAGAGATGTACATTTTCAATTTTTAAACTGGCTCGTAGAATCACCAAATTCAATAGGGTTCTATTAGAGTCCATGAATTGTGCTCACGCCTTCTAGAGGAACAAAGTTAATTCATGGCAATCTGTCTACAAAATGTTGACATTTCTGGCTCTAGCCCCCAAGATACTGACCAGGATAAATGGGTAGAGATGATGGATGGATGTTCAAAAGTGAACGTTTTGACCAGATGGTGGCGCCAACAGAAAGATCAGAGTGTCACCAAAAACAACAAGATTCATCCTGTTGCGCGCATGAATATCCACAGCAAACTGAATGGAAGTCTAATCATTACTTATTTAGATGTTTAGAGATGTGACGTGGAAGGAGTTCTTTCACGTGTGCAAGGTTCTGGAAGTAAAGTCCTGCTAGTTTATTTTGTTTTTTTTTGTTTTTCCGTGGACAGTGTTAGTGCAAAAGATGAGCAACTGTGTTGGAAAATATCTGGTTCTTTGATAAAAAGTCAAAGGTGTAGTCTACATAAAAATATAACTTAACTACAACTCCCAATGTGCATTTCTGTAAGAGACATAAAACAGTAACCTTTAAAGTCTGTTACCTTCACCGATAACAACAAGTAGTGTAGTGCATTTAGAGTGATCCGCCATGCCAAACTGACTAACTGAAAAAAAATAAATTTCTCAAAAAGAAGTTGCAGGACTGTTACCAGATTCCCATGTGAGTTGGAATGGACGGGGTGTGACCGGCTACAGACTCCAGTTGATACAAACAATACCATCACATAACAGTGCTGATGCCGCGGGCCAATGACATCTCCCATGCTTGGTTTCCTGTAATCCGGCGAGGTAGCGTCGTCTGTAACATTATGCGCGCCTCTGAGCCGGATCTGAGCAGGTGTCGTATTGAATGCTGCTCTCAGAGCTGCTCCATGACAGAGAGCTGGGGATTCCTGAGCTGTTTGAATAAATAGCTGAAATAGCTCACACGCTTTGGAGAATGTCATGAATATCAGATGTGTAAGAGCTTAAATAGATGCTGGGACATGTTTGTTCCTGAAGACTCTGGAGATATTTCCTGACATTTACAAGGATATCCATTGATAGTCTAAGTACCTGCTCAAAGACAACTTTTGGCACATCATTCACTTGGTATAGAGACATTGATAAGAAAGATTTGAGTGATTTTAGGGCAATCTGAGCAAGTGTTGGTTTTTCTGACAACGATGTTCTACAGGTTGTGAGTTGTGAGGTGGGCTCTGTAAAGGGCTTTCTATTTGGAATTTAATATTATGGAAGAAATGTTAATGCATATACTGTGTTTTGCCATTAAATGTGTGTATTGTATATCTGTGGTACATTTCTTGATATATGGCAATGATAGTGATAATACTATCGTTAAATAGGTGACAAAATCTCCAACTGAAGTTAAATTGCATGTTTTTTTCTGTACCATACAGATCTAGTCTGTAAATGACATGCCCTGTGCTTTCCTTTGAGAAAACATCAGTTTTATATTTTTTGGTTTTCTAATGGTGACTCCCTGCATATATATGGAGTCATAGGAGTGCCATAAAAAGAAGAAATATGGGAAAGAATAAGACAATAAATGTGGAAATATAAAGAGAAATAAATAAAAGAACATATACATGTGGATACTGTATATAAAGACAAAGAATTATTTTTTCTTTTCCCCTACTGCTTTTGCTTTTCCCGTATTGCTTTTGCTTTTCCCTCATTGCTTTTGCTATTCCTTAAAGGGCCAAGCTGTCAATCAACTGGCTTTGGGCGGACCTTCCTGCCCAAGCTGAGTAATTAATTCATGCACACATGAATCCTGCTTTGGCGGGAGCTTTATAGCGTGGACAACAGTAAGCAGATGCGATGCAAGTGCTGTTTATGGTTTATGCATAAATACTAAGCTAACATTGACAGAGATATGCCGTTAAATAGCAGTATTTACCTGAGCCAAGAATCAGGGAAACCTGTAGTCTTGGTTGCTGATGTCGTGCAGTATTGAGTTTCTTGGTGTAGAAGGGGTTATTGTGGAAATATTCAAGGAAGAAGTGCAGCAAAACTCCATTACAGTGATCCAAAAACAGCAAGGGAACCGGGTGGAGCATTTGCAAAGTTGCTCAGTGCCTGCTCTCCCACGTGAGGGCTGACCAATCAGCGCAGACTGGGCTTTTAGGGAGGGGGGCCTTAAAGAGACAGGAGCTAAAACGGAGCGTTTCAGACAGAGGTTGAAAAGAGGTGCTGAAGCAATCGTCAATATAAGATAAATAATGTGTTTTTTTTAACATTAAGGCATGTAAACCTATTCCAGTAGAACCCCAAAATAGAAGTATGTACCTGAAAATGAGCATAATATGTCCCCTTTAAAGCACTGTTCAGCAGGAGGAATGTTATATTTCTGGCTCTCTTCCTTGTAATGTATATCTCCACCAGTGAAGTAATGAAGATGTACTGTAATATAGATAATATACAAATACCTGTTTTGTTTGATCGATTGTTGGATAACTGGGCTGCACACTGGTTCACAGAAAAATATTTCTTTAGAAAAAAAAAAGTTGCCTAAATGTAACTGAATCTATGGAAATTATACTTTAATTATTTAACACAGAATACACTTTTTTTGTGTTTGAAGATTTTACTGTAATGTAATGTACACTCACTTTATTATACTATCAACTGATTGTGGCTCAGTCTTTGTAACATAAGTTTGTTTCCTCCGAGACGATCATGCAATTCTTTCCTCTAGGCCAAAGAATGATCTGTGAAGAATCAGTGACGTTGACTTGTACTCCAGAGGTACAAGTCAGTAACTGTTTACATGGACGCTAAATAAAGTGATCCAATAAGATGTGCGTTTACATGCCCAAAACATTTAATCAGAGCAGAACTTTTTTGACAGTGGCTCCGGCCTCTGTGAAGCATCTGATCTGCTGGAAATATAACAGAAGAAGAAGAAGTTGTTGTTTTCTGCTTCGATCAACTGGTTGTTTCGAGCCTTTCGACCATCGAGGTAATCAACAACCCTAAAATCTTTTAAGCTCTCCAACAAAAAGTTGTATCAGCCACAAAGCAGTCTTATTTTGCTGTCGCCATGTTTCTGTCCCTCCCGGAAACTCGTTGTGCGTTTACCTGGTTATTAGGCGCTATTATTATCCTATTGAACAGATTATGAAAGGTTTACACCACCCCTCTCAACCCGATCGGGTCAGTCTCTTCTGATTGAGGTGGTTACATGAGGCCTTTATATTCTGATTGGGCTATTATTCCGATTCATGTCATGTTGACTCCAATCTGGGCCACACTCTGGGAGACTATCAAGTAAATAAAGTTTCTGAGATTTGATCCCACAAAGTTCATTCCAGGGCTCCAAGAAATCCTTTAAAGCAGCGACAAGTGATGTTTTTGCTCACTTACAGGCAGTCAAAAAAAGCTGCAAACACAACTTTGACCTTTTTTCACCTTATGAAGTTTCTATGGTAAACATGTTAGCAAACAGTTGCCTATTTACACATCCAGCAGATACATAGCAACATTAACATTCTGGCCACCTCAGAAAAAGTCAATCCAATCCAATTACGACCAATATTCACTCTTCCTTTAGCTCTGGTTTGGTCTGTACGAAATCCTAAAAACAATATGGCTCTTTAGCTGCTAAATGCTCCACTATGTTCACCAGCTAGTCTCTAACTGTGTCTGTCTGCTGTGAGGTGCTGAGCTGGTAATGTACTGTGGGTTTATCAGAGCTTTTTCACTGCAAACAGCTGCTGCTGGAAATTAACCAAAACAGTAAAGTTAAAAAAACTAAATAATCAGCTAAAAGAGGCTACAATCTTTCTTAGAGCTCAGGGGGGCCTACAGAGTTGCCTCTGTAGGTCCATCACTACAGGCGACTCCACATTATTTCGACATTTGACCGATTGTTCATACACAAATATTGATCAGTGCAGCTTGCAGTGGTTTTTTCTCCTAACGTCTACTGCACAAATGTTCTTTTTCTTCAGGTACTTTTCTTGTCTAAACACTTTTTTTTGACAAAATGAGCAGTTCTAAGAATGTTTGAATAAAGGTGAAATCCTGTGGAAATATTATTTTGTCAGAACTTGCCACATACCTTTCTTTGGATTAAATGATACTTTCAGATCTGATATACTTTTAAATATATGTTTTGCTGTGGTATGATATTATGGCCTGAAGTTCTGGTGGAATTCAAAGCCACTGTATTGTTCATGTTGCCCTCAAGTTGGAACATTTTTCTGTTCCTTTATAAGAGCTTCTTGTTCTGGTGAGTGCTTCCCCTCAACACACTCCTTTAGTACATTAGTGTCTGTAAAGCCTGGGGATCAAACATCACATGGATCTCATCTGTGAAAGGGGGCTGTAGCGCTGTTCCAATCCCAACCTCCCTGATCCCGATCCCCACCTCTTGTTTTCTGGGTCTTTTCCAGGCTTCGCTGCCTGGTGAAAGTCCTGGAAACTCAAACCCACCTGTGATCTCATCGCTCAGACCACAAAGGAAGGGAGGGCGAGAACAGGCTGGTCGTTTTTGGATGTGGAGGGCAAGATCAGCGCTGTAGGGGATTGAGAAAAGGAGGGAGAGGTTTAGGTTTCGCCAGAGGGAGAGAGCTGAGCAGTGAGGTGCTGATCTGCCTGAGCAGTCCACCGAGCCTCTGTGCTGCTTTCTTTTTCTGGGCTTGTAAACTTAGCAGGGTCCTTCGAGGAGCCACAAAACGACAAGACAACAACAACTCTACATCAAACTGACATACTGAGAAGGTAATCAGCTGCTTTACTTATTGCCTCTTGGACTGGTGTTAATAATAATATTAAATCTTTGTGTGCTGTTGATACAGCGGGTAGTGTGGTTGTCCATCAACCCCAGGGTTGGTGGTTCGATCCTGGCTCCTCCTGTCCACATGTCGAAGTGTCCTTGGGCAAGACACTGAACCCTAAGTTGCCCCCGGTGGAGGCCAGCATGGCAGCTGTGTCCCCATTGGTGTGTGTGTGATTGGGTGAATTAGACTACTGTTAAAAAGCTTAGATTACTGTACAGCGCTTTGGGAACCGTAAGTAATAGTCCATTTACCATTGATTAAGGCCTTTACACACCGGGGGCGTTATTTTTCGTGCAATTAATGTTGCACGTCAATATATTTTTTCAAACTGTTGTTTTTGTTATGAGTACTTTCACACAGAATACAAATATTACACTGTGTAAAAATATCTGTCACGCGGCGAATAAAGGATACAGATAAAATAAGAGGGACAGAGAGGCAGAATGAGCAGGACTGTACACAACTGAGGCGGACATTGTGACACTGCTCTGGTTTCGAAAACCTATCTGAGCTCCATGGAGCTTTTTAGTCTTTTTTAGCTCATTATTTTGGTTTTCTGGCTCACAAACTCTCTCTCATCAGCCTGGTTTATAGCAGCAGCAGCAGCAGGCAGCTGTTTCCAGTGAAAAAGCTCTGATAAAGCCACTGTCCACTACCTGCGCAGCAGCAAACAGCAGACAGAAAATTCAGATCTAAAAGGAGAGTTACACTCCTGGACTTAAACCTAATGTTGCTCTGTGTCTCCTTCGTAAGGTGATAATATGTAAGGTGAAGAAAAAATAATAATGCAGCTTTAAATTATTCATGCAAATAATACATGCAGGGCATTTGTAATACAACACGTTTAACTTAAGCTCCACCAGCTTCAGTCTGAGGAATCTGATCCCTATTGAATATTGTCATTGCCAGATCTGTTTATCGTGCAGCCTGCATTGTATTGCAGTTTATTTTGAAAAGTGAATTGAGTATTTTTCATCTAACAGTCGGCCTATTTCACGAGCTAAATGACCAATTTTTGGTGAAAAATTTTCCTCGGTTGATCAACCCATAGACTGTATATAAAGATGGACGACATCTCCACTTCCTCCTACTGTACAAAGATGAAGCCAAAATATCCTGGATACGGGCACTGCCATCTTGCACTGGTGACATCATTTGGAGCCAGAGTCTGCGCAGTAGTGATCGGCATTGAAATCCCGCCCATACACCCGCCCAAACCAATTGCGAGCACGCCACAGTCAATCATGGCATCTCACCCCCTTTTTATAGCATCAAATAACTAATTAAAACCAAACTTATCAGAAAAATGTACACTTGAACAAACAAAATGACAGAAACCATCTTTGGGAAAAATTTATTTGACGTGTACTTTGAGTTTTCAGTTTGTGCCATGTCCCATCTGCTAACATGGAGCCTAAACTGCAGCCAGCCACCAGGGGGCGATCCAGATGTTTTGGCTTCACTTTTGGGGAGTTGTCATGTCGTCCATCTTTATATACAGTCTATGGATCAAACATCTGTACATTAGCACTTTGAATTCACTGTGAGTTAGTCATTCATGAAAGATCTGTTCACATTTACCCGCTTCAGGGAAGGAATGCGTGTAAAAACAGATATCAAATAACGTCAACACAAAACCATCCCCTGCCTCCTGCTTGCTGCTGACAGAACAGAGAACAGCATCCAATTGTTGCAGCCTATCACCTTGTCATTGAGTCTCTTGAGCTTTCAGACATGTGGAAAGATTTTAGGGAAAGGTTATATTTCCTGAGTCCTCACACTCCTGTTGAAGAGGAGTATCGACTGGACGTGAAACCACAGTTATGGCTCAATCCTGTCGACAGTGCTTCTTTTAAGCCCGAGCCCAGCAGTTTAATTTACAGACATTGATTGTTGAATCAAAGCAGTGGGCTTGTACTTGCAAAACACCTGCTTTCACTGCACTTTACGGTAGAAATAACTCAAATGTTTGGAGACAGATTGTATTGAGTAAAACAGAAAAGGCAGTTGAGTGGGTCCAATATGTCTGTGTTCATAACACACATTCTTAGCCATGAGAGTGAGTGTGAGAGCTGTTTTTAACTAAACAATGGGAAGTTTACTGAAGACTTCTGAAGTTGTTTTGGGGAGAGGATTACATGGGGAGCTGCATCCAAATTCTTGCTTTGAAGCTGAAGTTTATCTAGCTGCATTGTCTGAGAGTGAGGCAGTCACAGCTGATTAGAGAGAAGGAAGTTCTGTGTGTTGGTCCTGGAGTGTTTGTGATGGAAATGAACCATGTTGACTAGAACAAACAGCACCCTTTGGGGGATTTGTATGGTGGTAGTGACAGCGCAACACACTGCAGCTTAAGAAAACATATGCAAATAGGCAAAACTCAAGCAAATGAAGACAACATTATCAATTTGATGACACATGCAGCATTAGGGGGAAAAAACCGCTGTACAAAATTTATCCAAATACAGAAAATACACAAATAGAGAAAATACAATCAAATACAAATAATACACAAACAGAGAAAACACAATCAAATACAGAAAACAACCTAAAGCAGAAAATACAACCAAATGCAGAAAATACACCCAGACACACCCGGGACAAACTATTTTTTGCCTTGGTTTGTGGCTCATGAAGTTACTAACGCCGACTATTTGTCAGTGTGAAAGTTAGCTAACGATGTCAGTCATTGTGAGTTACTATTGCAGATATTTGCTATTAATCTAGTGATAGCCTTGCTGATTACTAGCCCACCAATTAAAATATTGGCACAAAATATCTGAAACATGCACTAGAATGATAAAACAAAAAAAACAAAAAAATACAGTAACCTCATTTCCATTAAGTGAAGTAAACTATTTTGTAAGTCATTTCCGTTCTGAGGAACTTGCAGCTTTTCTGGATTTAGTCGTGTTTTCTGCATTTGGTCGTGTTTTCTGTATTTGGTCGTGTTTTCTGTATTTGGTCGTGTTTTCTACATTTGGTCGTGTTTTCTGAATTTGGTCGTGTTTTCTACATTTGGTCGTGTTTTCTGAATTTGGTTGTATTTTCTGCATTTAGTCGTGTTTTCTGCATTTGGTTGTGTTTTCTCCCTTTGCAGGATTTGTGTGTGTGTGTTGTTAAATTGATAAAGAATAAAAGTTGTCTTCATTTTGTTCTCAGGCTTGTAACAAGAGAGGGAGCCCACACACGCAAAGATTCCAAATGCCAATTAAGTTTATTTCGTTAATGAGTAAAAATAAGATAGGGTGTGGAGATATGGAGGGAATTGGTGGTGTAAGGCTTGTGTGTAAGTGTTGTATAAGGTGGAAACATAAAGTGATCGACGGGGTTGTGGAGACTACGAGGAGTTGTTGAAGCCGCTCCTGTGTTTTGTATATTTGAATGTGTTTCCTTAAACTGCAGTGTGTTGAGCCTTCAGGACCGTAGATGTGACTTTTCTCATGTCACTCATATGTCAGGATTCTTGTTGCAGTATGACATGGAGCTGTGGGAAAGATTACACACCAGAGGCCTACAGCACACACAAACACACACACACATACACACACACACTCTAGCTACTCTGACAGTGCAGTGACTGGGCAGCTAATGAGCACAAGATAACTATACGTGCAGACCTGCTCTCGATGGGCCACTTGTCTTGGCTGGGGAGGCTGTTTAAAGTGGGTTCCAGCCCCAGGGCAGAGCTGAAATATGCAGGAGGAACACACTGTAGGAAAATGAAGCGGAGAGCAAGTTCTAGATAGTTCCCGGGGTATCCTCTTACATAAATGAGGCGAGACGTATTGAGGCTAAGCCATAACTTTCCCTTCAGGAAGTTGCAAACTGTGAACAATTCAGGGGCGGAGAAATCCTTTTTTTACATTCATGGAAGCTATTCTCAACGTATGTATTCTCAACTTGCTCACTGTCTCACTTGGGCCTTTTCTCCCTGTTTATCCTCTTCTACTGAGTTTGTCACTGGGAGGGAAAATGCATGTTAGAGATGCAAATTAGCAAGAAGTTAGATCAACTATCTTTTCATTTAATTAGAAAAAAGTTTTAAAGGGTCACTTCTTGCTTACTTTTATTCTGAAAGACTACATTATTTTTGAAGTACTTATGCCAAAATGTCACACATACTGTCTGTCCAGGCAGAGACTAATTTTACTAGCGAAGGAACTAGGCTTATACTAATCTGATAAATTAGTTTAGAACCAGTTTAGTGCAGTTCTTTGACATTGTGATGATGATTGTGATGCCCAGTGATACTATGGTATAACTGAGGAGGAAGGTAGCAGCCTCCTATGAGTTATGTTAATATGATAGAGCAGCGCTGTAACTCTAAGAATAACGTCCATAATCAACGATTGAATATTGGCCTTGGACGTAAATCATGAGCTAAGCAGTGCAGGCTTTTTTCACAGCAGACATTTTGACTTGTCACAGTAGAAAAAGCACAGGTGTCACTAATAATAGTAACGGTGGCTCTGTCCTATTCAAGTGTCCCAGTGAGCCATGACAGTTTGACAGTGAGCCTACATGCACAATAGCAGGACCCTGAAACTGAAGCAGCTAAATGGAATTCAGCCATCATTCATTTTAAGTGAAAAAGTTATGGTGTTATGGTGGAGAGAGAAATCAAGGCGGTTCGATTCCCAGTTCCACCTGTCCACATGTCAAAGTGGGGCAAGACACTGAAGCCTAAGTTGCTCCAGATGGAGGCCAGCACCTTGCATGGCAGCCCTGTCGTCATCAAATTTTTATTGTCAATTTTTTCTATTTTCTATTTATATTTCTTGACTTTTGTAGTACTTGTTTTTAAATTCTGGTAAGTTCAGTCAAACTTAACACTACAGTACTCAGCGAGCTTCACTGCATAGAATAAAACATTGCACCACACTGTAGTTGCTTAACTGATCCAAAATAATTCTCAAAATCCAGAAGAGATATAAATTGCAGATTCTTTTCCATGAAATCCATCCTCACATTTCATTGGCTCTGTAGCTAGTGCAGTAACAACATTTGAAGCTCAGAAATGTGATGTTTCTTTGGGACTTATTGTTGAATTTTCTCGTAAAGTGTTGTATTAAGTCTTGTACCTTGAGCCATATTTTGCACCATGCTGGAAATACCAATAGATAAAATGAATAGGACTGACTGCAGGAACTGTGGCCATTGTTGTAACGAGAGTCTACCTTCAATAACTCTGCTAAAGAAGTGAATGGCGAGATGAGCTGAATGTAGCATTTGCCTCATAATAAGAGCACTTACTCTTATGTATTCTGTAGACATTAGGTGCTCTTACAGAATGTTTTGTGCTGCTGTGGCACTTGGCTGGAAAAACATATTAGCACCAAGAGAGAGTGGGATGAGTTGAACACACAGGACCATGACTGAACTTGCCATTTTTTCGGGTGTCTCTGGAAGAGTATGGTAGGCAACTGGCATGTTGTGTTTAAAAAGAAACAAAGCAGTGGAAGCAGTGAGGTCTTCCAACAGCTGGGATGCATCAAATCTTTAATGGAAGTTTAAGTTCCAATCAACAAGGCTTTGCTTGTGCCAGCTAAATTATTTCCCCTCTATTAGAAGGCCCGCAGTCAGCCGCTACCTTAGATATAGATGCCAAAACGCTTTTTTATTGCTCATCTGTGAAATAAACAAAATGATGCAATGACTCGTAAACAGCTCTTCCATTTGCTCATTCCACTCAGCGAAGGAGATAAATAGCTTTAATTGTATCATAATTTACATGAAATCAAAGTCAGGAAAATTTTATTATCCTCCTGCATGAACGATGCTGACATTCTGGTGAAGAGGGGGGAAACACAGGAGTGTTTGTAAAGCCAGGCTCAATCGATTAGATGTTGAGACCCACTGCTGTTCACAAAGATGATCTGTTGTCCCTGTGGGTCTATAGCCGCATAATCAGGCAAAATCAGGTCCTGCTCTTCCCATCTGAGGTGCTTTAGATTTGCTCACAACCTCCAGAGTTATAGCTGGCATAGCCTGATAATCGGACTGACTTTCAGTCTGGCATTGTGTTCATGTTAGGAGATTTCTGTTAGGCAGGTGGGATTATTTGTCCTAACCAATCAGCAGTGATTGACATATCCAGAGGGGTGGGGCCAGAGGGGTGACCAGGGGTGGCACGGCCCAGAGTCAGAAAGTGACAGGTAATTAACTTGTTAGTATCATGGATGGATTGCTGAACAGGACTACCGAGTACTGGCCCAGGGGCCCCTGGACCAAAACCTCTGTATGAAGTGACCGGTAACATTTCTTGTTGGAAAGTCAATAAAACCACCACAAAGCTCTTTGAGGTTGTTTTGCCCCTGCATAACCATGCAGTCGATGTTGTTTTCATTTGATACAGAGAAGTTAAAGTTTTTCACAACAACTGAGGAAATAAATCGATTTAAGAGTTAGTATGTCTATCTGACTGCGGCGCCATTTTGATGCCTAGTTTTCTGGCTACGGTATAGGATGATGACATCCTCATTCTTTATTCCACCTACAAAGCTCTAATTGGTTGCATTTCTGGTTGTTTTAAAACCAAGGAAACAGCTGCCAATGAGCACAACACCAGACCTATTCAAAAGAATTGAAGGTTCCATCGATCAAAGGTCAGGACATGTAGACGATTCAGAGGTCCTACAGGGGTCTTGCATGCTCATGCATGGGTTGCAAGTATGGCATTTCTTCTGATTAGTGAAATGTGTTAAAATAAGGGAGAAGAAATTATGTCATGTTGCAAATCACAGCTAGTAAAGCTTGTAAATTGGGTGAAACAGGCCCCTTGCTATCAAAAGTTAACAAGTAGTTCTACCCATCATTGGGGGAAAATAATTGTCCTAGAACTAGATTTGAAGCCTGAAAACAATATGGAGACTCAACCTTTTTACACATTGATGGGTCAAGATGAAACATTGCATTTGGTATGAAAATATATATATTTTGTTGTGCTTAAATAAAGTTGATTAGAATGTTATATGTCTTGTATTTCTAGGAATGATGAAGGAACATTATATTTTAAAAAAGCGAGAATAAAGCAGTGTGTATTGGAAAAGAGTAAAGGAAATATTCTCCACACTAAAACTGACTAAACCTAAGAACAAAATCCAAAAGTATCAAAAAACTCACATTAGGAGGCAGAGATTTCCACTGCAGAACATCAATGAGCTATTAAATCCCTTAAAGTAAATCAGGACTGGGTTCAGCTCAGACTGTGGTAAAAACATTTGTTTCTGAATTTTGTTTCAAGTCATATATAATCTCATGAATCTTTACAATAAACTGGGGTATAAGCTGTGGCTCCTTTGATAAACATTTATTGTAATGTAATGTTATGTACCCCCACACTACTGCTTTGATCAGTTTGTAAGACTTTTGGGATGTAAAATGAATCTCCATTAAGGTGTGATGCTCCCCTTTAGTCGTGTCACTGTTTCTCCTCCTTTAACAACTGTCCTATTTAAAATAGTAAAATCCAAAAGCATGTTTTGTCCAGAGTAAGCTAGACTCACTAATGTGTTATTGTTTGCCTTTTGTCTCTGGCATCGTCTTGCTTGAGTTCTAAATGTTGACACCTCCAAAAGTCAAAGAGATGTATCCCTTCACTGTTGGGGGGCTGGCTTTTTGGAGCTTTAACTGAAACCTTATGCAATATATTGGCAAACAAGCTGGACGAAAAGAAAAGTAGAAAAAGAAGCTGAAGGAGGGAGAGAGAAAGAGGGATGACCAACATGCTCAGATTGGAGTTTAGTTGATCAAATAGCTTCAATAGCCATGTTTCCATTCAATTGTCAAGCGAATTTTAAGCAAACTTTTGAAATGTCGCAAAAAAGACATGTGAAGTTGCGTTTTCATCAGCTGGTTTGGGGCAAATAAAATAGGTTCGTTGCAAAGTGCAGTTTGGTCAGAAGTTGTCGGTTACGCTTCACACATGGCTGTAATCCACCAGTTAACAGAGTAGAAGAAGTAGAGGTTGGGAACCGGAAACAAAACAAGTGATCTTGGCCATCTGACCCATCTACGGGAGAAAAATGGAGAGAGGTCCTCAGGAATTAGTTTCTATTGGACAAGTTTGAATTGTTCTTTCATGTCAGCTAGTGTTGGCCATGTTTCATGCTGTCCTGAGATGAACGGTTCAGCAGAAACAGCTGATCAGTCATGTGGGTTAATTGTTCTCTGCGTCAGAACTTATTGGGCAAAGGCGTTTCCATATCCCATTAAGCGCATCAACTCTTTTTCGACAAAGACAAAAACCACCTCAAGCGAGTGTAAAAACTTTTTATGCAATTGAGGAAGTTTTACTGATGAAGCTGGATGAAGCATGAAGCTGTAGATGAGGGTGCATCCAGTCAGTGGGTGGCAGAGAAAGCAGCTTCTCATGGCCACACAGTTCAATTGTTTGAATTCTTTAAACATCTGATAGTCAGACTTTTAATTTAAATTTTGTTTTGTTCTCAAAGTCCAATTAGACAGTGTTCATGGAGACATAGTTTGTTTCTTTACTGTGTGTCTGCACATCTGAGACTGTTAACAAAATCTAAGCATGAGAGCAAGTGCTGTTGTTGTCAAGCTATGAATAGTACTGCTGCTGATTGTGATTTGTGGCTTGGGCATTGAGAAGCAGCTATGCAGAAACTCTATAAACAGAAAGTAAAACTTTCACTTATTCCACCACTTCACAATGTCAACACGTTTCGTTTTCTAGCCGCCCTAGCCAAACATGAAAGTAGCCAAAAGTAAACAACATGCAGCAACACTCTTTGTTTGAATCATATATTATGGTTCATTTTGAAATTGGGAAACGAGGAATATTCTTATCTATAAATAATTAAATGAAATTAAGTCAACATTGACTTTTGGTGAAAGTCCATTCTCCCCGGCCTCCACCTGGACTTTGTCACTCTTTATGCCACCTCACCTGACCTCCTCCTTGGCTCCTGTCATAATTACTATGGCCACTAGAGTTCGCTGCCTAACAATAAACGTAAATATGGGTCGTAATAAGCTGCTTGCACAAACGACCTATATGGCCGTATTTTTGGGGAGGACGGTCTGAAGTTACGTAAGCCATGCTCTCCGTTTTCCAAAACACAGGGCCAGATGTACTCAGGCTTTTGCACCTGTTTTTCGTGACACATTCTGTCCCAAACACATGAGCTGTATTTATCAAACAGACGCAGCGTGCTGGAGTCGTAGTTTGCGTGTCATTTGTGCAAGTGTTTGCACCTCACTTCTCACTGCATATGCATTTCAGGGAGGCCTGTTACCAAAGGTTAATTACGTATTCCATAGAATTTCCTAAGGTCATGCTATTTGCGACTGTCAGTTTTGCAGGGAAAATTCAAAGATCAGGCGTAACCATAACGCAAGTGGGATTTTAGTTACAAGGAAGGCTGTAGTGGGAGTGCATTAAATATTTGCTTGTATATAACTAAAAAAACCAAATTGAAGTAAGACACTAAAGTCGCCTATTTAAAATCGCATCCTGGGGGTGACTTGGAAAACCCCTGCTGGGGACTGAAGAACATGTGCGTGCATTTTTGAACTGATACTAGTAACAACAGTGGGACCTGAACTGAATGTCTTTCTTTTATCTGGCAGAACCACAGTCAGACTGAAGGTCCTACATACAGTACAAACAGTCATACATGTGTTATGGAATCCGTCCTGGTCTGATGTCATCCACTCGTCCGTTGGGCGGCCTTGCCTGTGGGGTTGCAGATTGTTAATAGTGGCAGCAGCAGCTCATATATCTTGTGACATACATGTGTTGGAGTCTGTCAGGCTGCGTGTGGTTCTGGAGTCAAAGGCACAAGAGCAGAGGACAAGGCAGCGTCAGCCTCCATTTGTTCAGCTGCTTACACACGATGAAGTGGCTCCGAAGATGCAAACACACACACACACACACACACACACGTACCACAGTGATGTGTTATAGCTTCCAGCAACATGTAAAAATATTTAAAAAAAACAATATATATTCATAGAAAATATATTTAAAAAATAAAATAAAAAGAGTTTGTATTCCAAACAAGAATATTAAACCATGTTGAGTCATATTTTTGTGTTTTCAGAATTGTATTCATATAAAAATCAAACATTTAAACTCATTTTCCCACCCTGCCTGTAATGTGGATAATATTTTAAAGGTACCACTTTTTCATAAGTAACCCTTTATTAATGGTTTATAATTTGTATGGCTTCATTAATTGCTAATACATGATTACCTAATTATTAGGTAAGGTTGTGAAAAATCCCTTTGATTGCTTGGGTTGTAAGACCACTTACCAAAATCCATTTCCAATACCCAACACCTTATTAGGTGTTCATTAATGGATTACCAACATTTATATTCACAGTGTTATTATTATCACAATGATAAAGCAGAGAGTGAAAACCACTCACTGTACTTTTTAATGTCTTATAACTGATCTATAAAGCATACATGATTAATTAACCGTTATTAGCGTTATTAGAAAGTTGTACCTTTTTAAATTAAAGATTAAAGATGGGTTTTTTTAACACTTAGCATTTTTGTGACTTTTTCAATCCCATAGAAAGTCATTAAACCCCATTTTTTAAACAGTTTTCACATTTGGGTTGAGATAAATCGGAGTGATGAGATGACAGGAACAATTACCCTGCAGAGAACATTCCAGTGATAACCTGACTCTGTGGTGGGGGTCAGATGACGGCATGTCAAACAGGACAAAACTGGTGTTTGACAGCAGCACTGAGTGATGAGCTGTCATCAATCAGAGTGTTGGAGCAGCTCTGTTAGCTGGGGCCGCTGCCTCCTGACTTATGGCCGCCATCTCCTGATTTAATGGATATTGTTTTAGTGGTATATTTGCTTAGGAAGGCTTATACTGGCTTCTCCAGTTAATATGAGGAAGTGTGTGTGGGTGTGTGTGGGGTGGGGGCACTGACCTGGAGGCTGTAGCCTTGCCAACACAAACTGACTCACTTCTTGGAATCTTTCAATTTGACACAATAAATCAGAGCAGAGAGCAGAGGCCCGCCAATCTACTGAAACACTAGACACTGCATGTGGGTGTATGTGTGTGTGTGTGTGCGCGGTTGTATATATGTGTGCATTCTTATATATACAGCACACAGCTGTAGATACAAACTGTGTGTGTATGTGTGTGTGCGTGCGCGTGTGTGTTGATTTTTGTAAGTGAGAGCACCTTTCTCAGGCTTTATGGTTTGATTTAGTATTCTCCGGTCTGCTGTCGGGAAGCTGCAGTAAAGGTTTACCAGCATGTTTTGACTCCTATTTAGATTTACTTCAATGTTACACTGCATCAAGCAGCTAGGTAGTCAAGTATGCAATCACCAGCCAGCCTATTTAAGAAATAATACCTGAACAATCAAATATTTTGGCATTTCAATGGCTAACATGGGGACAAGAAACCAGTGATGCAAAGCTAATCACAGATGTATATATGTATATTACATGTGTATATTACATGCATGTTGTTGTTGCTGTAGGCCCAATAAAGAACTGTCATCCATATTTCAAAACCTGCCTGGACATGGACTGAGTGTCTACTTGTGTCTGACAGGTCCCAGCGGAACAGGACCATTATCAGTACTCCCAGCATGGTAGAATGAGCTGAAACTCTAACTCAAACTTTTTGACATTACTCTGTCAAGTTTCTCCAATTTTCCATTTGTAATGGACTTTTAGTGTAACTTTGAGTACACAGCTGAAGGCTAGAGTTGCATGTTTTGGCTGGAGGCGGTGAGGGAGCTGGCCTCTGGCCTGGAAGCTACAAATTCCAAGTTACAAGCTGCTGTCAGTCGTGTCCAGGTTCAGTAAAAGTCCGGAGAGTACAGAGGAAACCTGCAGGGAAATTCACCAACCCATGTTTTAACAGTGAAGGAAAGTGCTCCAGTTAATGACAGGGAGTGTGTGGCTCTTTTCAAAGGTGATGTGTGTTTGTGTGTGTGTGTGTGTGTGTAAGTAAACCACTGTACACCAACAGAATGATGCATAGGTGCATCTTGAGAGTGATTATGTCCATATTGGTTGATTTACCAATGCCAACTTTCAGGGCCAATGTAGGAGGTAGTGTGCTGTATATGTAATGATGCAGAAACACTTTTGCACAACTTGTACACAGGGCCCCAGTTAGTGTCCTGTGTAATCCATGAAAACATCCATAATGTAACATACACTGTATGTTACACTATGGATGTTTAGTTCATTTGGACATTTGTTCCTCAAATGTTGTGTTTCCTCTTTCTTCACAGTTGTTCCAGTTCTGGAGAACGGGCATTTACAAAGTACACCTCCTCTCCCCAATCTCATTTCTCATTCTGAGCATTAAGATGAAAGCTTATAGCATTCTGATGAAGGCCCGGCCTTGGTCATGAGCTCTCCAACAGTCTGAAGACTCAGTGAGTTGGAGTGAACTCCAGTTAGGAATGCAGCAGCTAGCTTTACTCTGTGAACAGCACAATAATCAGTCTTTTACCAAAGACCGGGCACATTCTAAAACAGTCTGCATGTGCAGTGAGTGTGGAAGTTAGAGCACTGTAATGTATGTGTGGAGCTGCAGACGGGGTGTGTGGGTATTTTTTTCCCATGCTGTTTGCTTTAGAGTGGGTAATGTGGTCGTCAATCTCAGGGCCAGGGCAAAAACAAGTGTGGGCCAGCAATAAATTATTTTTAAGAACTTCGTGGGCAGCAGCGACTGCAGACACACAACACATTCTTTTAAATGTGAATCATTTTCATTTCATGCTTTTTCAAAGTTACTTTGATGGGCACATTAAGTCTCACAATGGGCAGCTTCAACCACAGAACATACATGTTTTTAGCCTATAGTTTATGGTTTTGGGGGGAAAAGAGGAGGTTTTCTTAGCATGTGCAGAGTTCTGAATCACAACCTTTCACTCACAATACACTTCTCCGACCACTAGCATACCACTGTTACAAACTGAAACTATAATTTTGACCTAACTAAATTTTAAACAATTATAATAAGCATGTGACAAAATAGAGAATACTCTACCAAGTCAAAATGTGTAAATCTCTGCCAGCGGCTCCAAGAAGCTGAAATGTTCATTACACCCTCCATTACAACATTGTTGGGCACAAAAAAATAGCAACATACTGGTGGTTAGCTGCTCTTTGATCCTTACCAGGGCTGGTGCTAAAAATGTAAAGTTTGTCCTGGGAAAAATGCTAGATTAAAGGTCATTGGATCATTGAAATGAAAAGTGTTTATCCCCTTGAGGGCATCAATGTACTCTGCAAAAAATAAAAAATAAAATAGCATAGCATCTCCTAGATGGACTGGCACAAAAGTTGCTTCAGACATTCATGATTCCCAGACGATTTATACTGATGACTTCTGTGATTCCCTGATTTTTCATGTTTTTTGTCCAGAATGAAATGTCTCGATAATGGTTGGAGAAGTTGCCATAAAATTTGGTACAAGCATGTTTCCCTCAGGATGAATTGTAACAATTTACAATGGACTTTCCTCCCCTGAATCTTCATCTAGCGCTATGATCACGTTAACATTTTAATTTGTCCAAATACCTGCAAAACTAATGATATTCCCATCAGCCTCAGCTGTTGTGTTTAGTGCTAATTAGCAAATGTTAGCCTGCTAACATGCTAAGGATGGTGAACATGGTAAACATTACCTGATAAACATCTAAAAGCATGTTAGCGTGCTAATGTTAGCCTTTACCTCACAGCATTGTTGTGCCTCACAGAACCTCTAGTGTTGCTGCAAACACTGTCTAGTTGGATTTTATCTTTAGAAGTAAAATTAAAGTGACCAAAAGTCAGACTCAAATATAACAAAAGTGATCATATCATTTAGTATAGTAGTTAAAGAAACGGAAATTGCTATTGTCACAGTGCATTCCTTCACACTTAAAGGGAAAGTCCATCAATTTTACACATCAAAGTGTGTTTACAGGTCTTGGGGAGTACTACAGCATATTAGGCTGTAACACAAAGCTACTATCTGTATCTGTTTATGTTACAAAGATAGCTGTATTGGTATCTGTATTTGTTAGAAATTTCTACGGCCATTTCTACTTCTTATATGTACTTATCTGTATGTTTACCTGCCAATAAAATAATATTATTTTAACCACATACCTAATAAGATATTTGAAACCACCTCAAAAAGCTGTATAACTGTTAATGGGAGGAGGTCCAGATGTTTGAAATGTCTATTAAGAAATGAGAAACCTGTTGAAAATTTGAAAAGATCCCTTGTGCCATTAGGATGTACTTCTGAGATGGTCCCTAACTTCAGCTCTCTAGTTTCTTGTCTTCTGTCAAGTACCTAGCTTTAATATCTGATCATGAGATAGAAATAACCTCTATGGAACATCAGTTACACTGTATGCTGCGCTAAACAACTAATCTGGAAAACTGATGAAAAGTTATTGACGATACGTGTTGTTGAATGTCTGAGTTTTATCCCATTGCCTATTTGTTTACATTTTGGCACATCTGTATCATGAAAAGTCCTGGTGCTTTGGCTACTGGCAGTTACTGTTCACATCGTACAAACGATAACCACCTGGATTACTCACTGAAGACAAAGTCTGAATCTAATGACTATGAAACAAGATCTGATGAAGTTTAAGGAGTGCCTTTTTAATATGAATTCCAAACGGATTTAGGTGTTACGGAGCATATTGGGAAAGGACCCAGTCGCAGACAGGAGGAAGCTTGTAGCAGGTTTCACAGGTTTATTAAACTATATTCAAACACAGACAGGTTGGTAACTTGGTGAGCAAACATAGGAGTCCGGGTTCGGTTCGGGTCGTCAGAAGCACAGGGAATAAGTCCACACACAGGAACTGATATCAAACTCCACAGGGCAAAACAGAAACTGCAAAACCAAACAAACACAACTCAGAACATCAAATCAACAGACAATCAAGACAAGGGGAGACACTAGGGCAGGAACACACAGGAACCAAGACAGACCAAACTTCAAAATAAAACAGGAACCAACAAAGAGTCCACATCATGACATTATGGACGTCTATCGCTGATGGACATCAGAGATCCTGACATCAGAGATCCTGACACCACTGTAAAGAGTGAATTTTGCCTATTGCAACAAGGAGTGTATGATGTCTGTGTGTTTAGATTTGACTGATAAATAGATCAAAGTGATAAACTGTGTCATTCAGGAGACAGGTCAGGGGGGACTAGCGGGGTGGTGGTGGTGGGGTGAATGTTTTTGCAAAAATTTGGATGTTTTTTTGTGTCTGTCCTTTGTTAGATCTGTCCTCATTCGAAAAATGTATTCCTATGTAGATACATCCCTACTGCATATTTGAAAAAAGTTGTAAGCCTTTAGTGGCCAAAGGCAGCTGTGAGAAGTATGACAAATTGCCTCAAGTGATGTCGCCTGAGTCAGCGTCGGTTGGGGTTGAATGGAACAGATCTGTTGTGGAGTTAGAAAGAAGTGAGCTTACAAGACCTCTGTAGCCCGCTGCTCATCTCTGCTTGAGTCTAAAGGCTCGAGGCTACATTAGCTGCTACTAGCATAACACAACGGATTCTCCGACTGAACTGTCGGCGGTCAAGTTGCATTGTAGGTAATGTAGGTGCCAGGTTTTGACAAGGTAGAAGAATGCGTGGAATAAAAAATATTATATCTCTGGTTCTGCTCCATCCATTTTGATTCTGGTTTGTAAAAACTGTCCATCATGAGTCCAACAATGTTAAATCGGTGGGGTACTTAATGGAAAGAGAGTATTTCCAAAATTACAGAGCACACAGTGAGCTTAGAAAGCCAGAAATGTCAGCAAGTAAATCAAGCCATTAGTACTTATCAAACATACTTTCAAACCCCGTTTCCGGTAAGGAGTAAATGTTGGCTAAATGTTTTGATTCACCTTACAGTTTTGATTCATCACCTCCTATCTGCAAACATTTCCTACCATCATTTAAGAGGAGCAAGAATTTCATTTTGGCAAATAGGGTGGATCTACAGACTTATGTAGTTAGTATGTGATATCCCTCTTTGCTACAGTTTGTGATTTAAGCTTACAAGATGTCTGAACTTTACATCAAACCTTGTCTGCTGCAGTGTTAGATTACATTATGAATTAAGGCAGAAATGCAGCATACTGCACATGGGCGAGGGAGCCACCAGCCTCCTGGCAGTGTTTAGACGATCCCAAGCAGAGTGCAGATAGGGAGGTGCAAGGCGTTGACAGCTGTTGGGTCCACAGGGCTTTCTGTGATAAGACCACTCAGTGTGGGAGGGAGGTAGCGCTGTACTGTACCAAGCACCGACAAGCGTGCACTGGAAGAACCTGAGGGGATTAGAAATCATACTGAGAGAGAGAGAGTCTCATCCCACATGGAGAGCAACTATCTGGAGAGCAGGCCTGGTGTGTTTTTGATTTGAGGAGTTTTATTAATCAAAGATTTGTAGCTTTCATTTTAGGTTACAAGACCGGCAGGAAAGTGCAATAGCAAACATTAGCATAAGATAGTCAATGACAAGTAAAAAGTTGAATTATTACAAAAATATAGGCCTATCCAGTGTATAAAAACGGGAGGGCACAAGGTTTTCAATACTGAACCAAAGTGTTTATGCATTTTTCAATATTGAACCCCAAAGCTAGCTTTGCCTAACCTTAAACAAGTGCTTCAGTAACCTAAATCTCATCAACTCTGGTTTGCATTGGAAACCTGTGTACAGTTTTTGAACACTCAGACACATTCCGAGCACATGTGAATGTGATGGGTGTGTGTGGTAAAACCCACTAAGGCTCAGGAGGTAGAGTGGGTTGTCCCTTAATCTCAGGGTTGGCGGTTCGATCCCCACCTCCTGCTGTCCACATTTTGAAGTGTCCTTGGGCAAGACACTAAACCCTAAGTTGCTCCCGATGGAGGCCAGCACCTTGCATGGCAGCTATCGGTGTGTGAATGAGACCAATCTGTAAAGTGCTCTGAGAACTGTTAAGGTTGAAAAGTGCTTTATAAGTGAAGTCCATTTACCATTTTTTGCAATCATTATTTTCTTTGTAGTAGTTGGCTTATTTACTGATCAACCTGATGTTACATGATGACGTGATGCCACAATTTCCTACAACCTTCTGTGAGAAAGTGCATACTTTAACCTGTAACACAAGAAGGTTAACCCTTCATATCATACTCAGTAGGTTCACAGGGATCCCACTGTGGCCCTGGAGTTGAAAGTCCACATTCGCCCTGTGACTTTTTTAAATAGAACACTTCAGTCACACTTCTTCCTGGTTTATCTGGCAAGTGAAAACTGGACTAAAAATGCATATGAAGCAAATCCGGCAACATTTCAAAATGACCTGACATCCTGATGACCTAATACACTACAAAAATCTGGAAATAACCTGAGGGAATCTTGTAAAATGATTACACGTTGAACTTGGAATATGAATAATTCTGTCAGCTGTAGTTCATTAGCAGTAGAATCAAATCACTGTTTCTTTTTATGAAATCTATATGAAGTCTCTAAGGCAGTAAGCAGTGAGGAATAGCCACATCCACAGCAGCTCTCAGCTCATACCTTCCACACTGACACTGTTGCTATGGTTGCTGACACCTCTGTGAATTCTGGGGTGATGAGCTCTCCATACTCTGAATGTGTAGGGCTAGGATAACCACGTCCTGACTCCAGCTTCGTACCTAACACACAGACATGAGACTGATGTCAAACTTCTCATCTGACTCTGGAACGAAAGCAAATAAGCACAAGTGTAGAACTATTTCTTTAAAGACTTTTAGCGTTTATTTTCTTTTCATCAAGAAGCAGATATCATGAAACGAAGAAGAACTGGATGAAAACATGCGCTGAGGCTGAATAAACAGGACGTGTTCCCTGACATGGCAGCTGTTTAGAACTACACGCTGTCATGTAAAAACACTTCATTAGTGGATGTTGCACAAAGATGGACATGGTGCACAGAGGTCAGTATTACTTCCCTCTGCTGCCAGCAGGGCCTTTGATGGGAAATACCTCACTGTTATTTTTACCTCCAACCTCCTCACCCCTTCTGGCCTCCACACACACACACACACACACATACACTCCTCTCATCCATCCATCCATCACTCCCCCCTCCACTCATATTTCTCAAAATACAATACCTGGGCTTGTTTAAGGACTGATTCCTGCGGGGAGAATAATAATAACAATAGGAGTCTGCCAGCTCTGAAGGAAGTACCCGCCACCCCCCACAAAAGCCCCCAACTCATGTCTGACTATGGAGGAGGTCGAGCTGCATGTTCCCCTCACTCCGTGTGCAGACACACAAGAAAGAGGCCATTCATTCCAACAAGTCTTTCTTTAATGCACTCTATCAGTGGCACTGGACCAGAGCCAAGTCATGACCCTGCAAGGAGCGGTTCTGCCTGCCACTGGAATGTGGAATAGTGTGTATGTGTAGTCAGGTGGTTTATGTGTGTGCACACATAAAGCATGCCTGATGGTAGGGGCACATATATACAGTATGTTCCCAGTTGATTTACCATGAGGATGTAGCTGGTGAAAGGAAATAAGTGACTTCTCAGTGGTGTAAAAAGTAACTGGAGTTCAACTTTTAAATAGCCCTGCTGTTGTTACAGTATAAGACCCAGCAGTGCCCCCAAATCCTCAAATTTTCTCTTATCTACACTGATTATGTTTTTAAGCGCTCAGATTGGACACAGCACAAAGCAAGGCATCACAATTGCAGAGGAAGTTCATTTAAAGACATGAGTGGACATGAACTAAAATGAATTTGCTTTGGGTGGTGCAAATTGATGTCAGCGAAGACATCAGTGAAAAAATCACGCTTATCCTCCAATAAACATGTTGAGCTTAAAAAAAGAGGGGTCTTGAGGGAAACAACAGAAAGAACTGGATTTGCTGGTGAGTTTTTAGATCGGTCAGAGACAGAGCTGTCACAGAAACACACAGGCACACTATGCATACATGGTACATTGCCAGCTAGCTTCACCATGAGTGTGTGCACAAAATTTAGCATCAATCCATCGAGTAAGTGTGGGGATTTCACTGGATGAAGAAAATCTTTGACCTGTTGGGATCACCAAAGTCAGTAGGATTCATCCTGGGGGAACATGAATGTCTGTATAAAATTTCATAGAAATCCATACAGTAGATGTTTAGATATTTCAGCCTGGACAAGCTTGGTTCTGGTTCTGCTCGAGGTTTCTGCCTGTTAAAAGGGAGATTTTCCTTGCCATTGTCACCTAGTGCTTGTTCATGGTGGGTATTGTTGGGTCTCTGTGAATAGAAGGAGTACGGTCTACACCTTCAAGTTTCCATGAATTCCTTTTATTCTATAGTTTTGTCAGATGGCACAAGCAAGGGGTTAACTGAAAATGGTAAAAAGCCAGGGAGAGAGTGGGCATCCTTGTCTGGTGCCCCTGTGAAGGGTGAATCTTTGTGTAAACCCGTTAGTAGTTCACAGTTGCCATGGGTATATTATATAGTGATATATCCAGTTAATGAACTCATTTTTGTGTGTGTGTTGAAAAGAAGATCCAGTTTACTTTAGCACATGCTTTGTCATGCATCTAATGAAACTATAATTGTCTTCGTTTTGTTACGTTGTGAGATGTGAATTAAATTTAAGAGTCTTCCGACATTGTTAGTGGAGTGTTGTCCCTTGATGAAGTCTGTTTGGTCAGTGTGGATTAAAGATGGAAGTACTGTTTCTAACCGGGATGCCAATGCATGGGAGATGATTTTTGTCCATACTGACTAGCGATATAGGCGGTAGCTAGAGGAAAGAGTCAGGTTTTTGTCTAGTTTTAATAACACTTATATTGTTGCAGAGTTCATCTGAGGTAGGAATTGACCTTTGTCCTAAATTTCTGGCCAGGTGCTTTATTGTTAGACATTATGTAAGAGCATTCAGTGCAGAGTGTGATAATTGGGCTTCTAAAATGCCGACTTGATCTGTGGATAATTGTGGTAGTTTCAGATGTTCTAGAAACAAATGAACAGGTGTTGAGTTAGGGTAATTTTGGGGGGAATATAAATTGCTATAAAATGTGCAGAAGGTCTCATAATGACTTGGTCATTGGTCACAGTGGTGATTGTGTATAATTCCCTTGTGAATTCCTGACTGTATTTATGTGTGAGTGTTGGAGCTGACATGCTAAAAGGCTGTAGTTTCTACATCTACCAACACCTACTGCAAAGTTTGTGCAAGTCAGTGAACCTCCAACTGCATCCAGAAGAATATTGTGGTTATACTGGAAGGTTCCCTATGTGAATGTGTGAAACTGTATAAAACAATGTTGTGTGTCATGTATATGCCATAGTCATATCCGCTCTCCTTGGATTAAATAAACTGCACTGAAATCTGCCACAATGAATGCAGGGACCTCATGATACAGCAGCAAATGTATTTTTGGACTTATGTGTAATATAATATATAAGGCTGGGATTTGATGTGAAGGCTGGTTCATCTTGATGGATGGCACGTATGTCTCACAAACGTCAGCTGTGCTCCTGCTATCATTTGACTGTGGTGCTTTATTGTGAATTACTGCTGTATAGAGGACTTACTGTAATACACAGTGACAGACAGCTCGGAGCTGCTGTCAGATGGAGTGTCTCTGATTGTTTTCATATTGTCCTCTTCAACAGGAGACATAATATATTTAAAAATAAAATATATGTTTAATGTAATTTGAATCCCTATAGGGACACAAGAAGGCAATTGAAGTTGGGGGTGCTGACTTAAAGTAAATATATTGGTACAATACAATTGGTACAATATATTGGTATACTGTACACTCACCGGCCACTTTATTATGTACACCTGTTCAACTGCTCGTTAACGCAAATATCTAATTAGCCAATCACATGGCAGCAACTCAATGCATTTAGGCATGTAGACATGGTCAAGACGACCTGCTGAAGTTCAAACCGAGCACCAGAATGGGGAAGAAAGGTGATTTAAGTGACTTTGAACGTGGCATGGTTGTTGGTGCCAGACAGACTGGTCTGAGCATTTCAGAAACTGCTGATCTACTGGGATTTTCACGCACAACCATCTCTAGGGTTCACAGAGAACGGTCAGAAAAAGAGAAAATATCCAGTAAGTGGCAGTTCTCTGGGCGAAAATGCCTTGTTGATGCCAGAGGTCAGAGGAGAATGGCCAGACTGGTTCGAGATGATAGAAAGGCAACAGTAACTCAAATAACCACTCGTTACAACCGAGGTATGCAGAAGACCATCTCTGAGCACACAACACGTCGAACCTTGAAGCAGATGGGCTACAGCAGCAGAAGACCACACCGGATGCCACTCCTGTCAGCTAAGAACAGGAAACTGAGGCTACAGTTCGCGCAGGCTCACCAAAATTGGCCAATAGAAGATTGGAAAAATGTTGCCTGGTCTGATGAGTCTCGATTTCCGCTGTGACATTCAGATGGTAGGGTCAGAATTTGGTGTAAACAACATGAAAGCATGGATCCAAACTGCCTTGTATCAACGGCTCAGGCTGGTGGTGGTGGTGTAATGGTGTGGGGGACATTTTCTTGGCACACTTTGGGCCCCTTAGTACCAATTGAGCATCGTTTAAATGCCACAGCCTACATGAGTATTGTTGTTGACCATGTCCATCCCTTTATTCTTCTGATGGCTACTTCCAGCAGGATAACGCACCAGCTCACATCATCTCAAACTGGTTTCTTGAACATGACAATGAGTTCACCGCACTCAAATGGCCTCCACAGTCACCAGATCTCAATCCAATAGAGCACCTTTTGGATGTGGTGGAACGGGAGATTGGCATCATGGATGTGCAGCCGACAAATCTGCAGCAACTGCGTGATGCGATCATGTCAATATGGACCACAATCTCTGAGGAATGTTTCCAACACCTTGTTGAATCTATGCCACGAAGAATTAAGGCAGTTCTGAAGGCAAAAGGGGGTCCAACCCGGTACTAGCAAGGTGTAGCTAATAAAGTGGCCGGTGAGTGTATAATGATGTGATACCTTTGCAATAATTTCAGTTGCCATGATAATTTATATTTAAAGCTGCTCTAATCAGTATTTTTATATTAACAAAGGGTTGAAATAACACTGTAATGTGAAAGAGGCTGCTCATAATAATAAACCCACAGAGAATTATCTCTCTCAACTCTACAGAGCTTTTTAGCATCTTTCATTGTTTTGGTGTTACAGTCTGCAGCTTTACTGGCTTGGTTCAGTCTTACTGTGCCCATCATTGATCTTCCAACAGCCACAGGCAGCTGTTTTCAGTAAAAAATAAACCAAATAAACCCACTGTACACTACCTGCCCAGAGACTAGCTGGGGAACATAATGAAGCATTTAGCAGCTGAAGAGCCAAATATTTGTCTTAAGTGTTGGTGGAGACCAAAAACAGAGCTAAAAGGAGTGAGGTGGACACAAACACGACTCCAAATGAATGATCATGTTGCCCTGTGTCTGCTGGATTAGTAGATAGACAACTGTTTGCTAACACGTTAGCCATATCAGCTTAGACATATGACAATGTTGTGGTTACAGCTTGTTGCGATACCCCCATGAACGTGAAAAAAAATGTTCTTAAACATATTTCTAAAAAATGTACATAGTTCAAATAATGCAGAATGAATGCTCTAGCTTTTCTGGTTTTTATTTTAGATCACTTTAAACAGGATTATGCAAACAACGACCTCCTGCGGGAGGCCCCCAAACTGGTCCGTTTTCAAAGGGGTTTGTAAAGTATTTTCCAACAACTTCTCCTGTGAAGATATATTTCATAGCATTACAACTGTGTTTTAATACATTGTCATCCATAATCTTTTGATAGCAGCCCACATAAGGAGTTAGTTGTTGACAAATACATTATTAATGAGGTACTGCACTATGACTGTACTGTGATGAAACGCATCAGTGCTGCTGTTANATATTGACATTTCTTACCGTTATGTATAAAAATCTGCATTTCATGGGTTGAAAATGTCTCAACACGCCATCTACTGTTTTAAATCAGACCTGAACCTGGAGGCCAATGCTGACATAGTCAACCTGTTGGGACCTGTCTATGTCATGAAAATTATATAAAAAAGACTCTAATCAGGGTCAGTCAGTCTCCCCCGTGTCCTCTGACCCACACACTACGTAGTAACGAGGCCACGCCTCCTACAGTTGTTGTTCCCTCGCTAGTTGCATTTTCTCAATTTGCTGGGAGAGAGGGTTCTAGCAGAATCTGAGGGTGGGAGTTACACTTTAAATACACATCTGCTTACAACTACATTATAGCACGTTATAAGCCATTTATTAAATGTTTATATACTGCTTATGAATGCTAAATAGGGGGACTTAAAGTGTTAAAACTGGTGGCTACCAATAAAGTGATGAAAGACAGGAGCAAGCAATAGCTCATCAAAGAGAAAACAGTCGATAAATGTTTTTTTCAGATAATTTCAAAATGGAAATATCGACATAGTAAGTTATTATAAACAGTTCAGTACTGATAAGCTGTAGACATAGATGGATGTGTTTGATTGTTGATTCAGTTATTTATAACTGTGAAATGGGAAGTATTGGAAGCGGAAAGTGGCCGATTGAGACAGTATATGCATATGGCCCAGATTGTTGTGCTGCCCCTGTTTTAAGTTTACACACCCAAGAGCAGGATGAGTCATCAAAAATATTTGAACCCTTTACAAAAAGCAAAAGAACAAGGATTTTGGTATTTAAATACAAAGAGATGCTTTCTTGCCATTATTTGACAGACACCAAGTGAAAGAAGGGAAATATAATTTGGAAAATGTATTTTTGTATTCAACTGTTTTTTTAAAACAACAGTCATTTCAAACACAGCACTCTAACTTAATGAATATACAGTCTCTTACACACATCATTAGATGGAGAAGCTGTCGCTCCGGGCAAACATAAGAAGAACTCCCCCTGTTTAAGCAGTAGGTGTGGTAGTCTGGGGGCCAGGCCTTTTAATCCCACCCTAAATGCTCTCCTCTCTCCTGAGTGTCATGCTGTAATCAGGGGACCACTGTGGCATTTGGTCAGGGTAGATAAATATTGATCACAGAGGGGCTGATTTCCTAATGCTGATGTATGGCTGTGACGGGACAGGTGCTGGCTCCACAGCTTCCCAGAACCACATCAATTAATCTACTCTGTCATGTGATGAACCAGCCGTGAATTACCCAACACTTCCTCTACAGCACAGTCCATAAACTGCTGATCACACACACACAGGGCATGCATACTTCTGTCTCCTGGCTGGATACAAGCTGTTATATGAACTTGGTTTATTTCACCTCTGTGCATCCTGGGAAAACTGATGGATCTTTCTTTTGCTCTTTCACACCTACACAGCCTAAGACATTCAGACTGGAAGCTAACAGGTAAAGGCCAAATACACTACTTTTTCTGTGGCCATGGATAGCTGTTGCTCAAGGGGCCCTTGAAGGTTTTTAAAGGAGAAAGTTTGGCCATCGATTTGTTCGATTTGTTTGACCCACCTCTAGCTTCAACTTCGACCTATCATGGGGTGTCCTGTTTTCCTACTGGTTGACATGCATGCCATGTACTCTGCAACATCCCTGGTTCTATATCGTCCGAGAACCTTTGTTGCATGTCATACCCCTCTCTCTCTCCCTCACCATTTCCTGTCTCCATACTGTGATAATATGATGAAGAAAAATGATTTCCCCCTTGGGGGCAGCAGAAACAAGTTGTGACATTGACATATCATCACCTTTTAAGTTGATATGACAAACTTGTTAGCAAATAGTTGCTTATTTACAAATCTAGCAGCTACGCAGCAACATGATCATTCATTTGGAGTGGTGTTTGTGTCCACCTGATGAATGTAAGTCCAATATTCCCTCTCTTTTAACTCTCTACAACCTCAACCAGCTAGTCTCTAACTGTGTCTGTCTGCTGTTTGCTGCTGAGCAGGTAGTGGACAGTGGCTTTTTAGAACTTTTTCACTGAAAACAGCTGCATGCTGCGGCTGAAAATGAAACAGTGAAGTTGCAGCCGGAAAGCTAAACAATGAGCTGAAACTTACTAAAAAGCTCTGTAAAGCCAAGAGGAGGTACAGGTTCAGCTGATAATTCTCTGTAGGTTCATCATTACAAGCGACCTCTTTCACATTGTAACGTAGTTTTCACATTGTCAGTTAGTACATTGTTATTACAAATAGATCAATTATAGCAGCTTTAAGATTATCTAAAGCAAGTCCAGTTGTCTTTAACATGGTTGATATACCATGAGTTGGGTGATTGACAATCTTTACAGTCATTTTAGTAACTGGCAAGTACAATATTATCATAAATGACAGAATTTATGGCCAAGAAAATACATTTTCCAAAATATCTTGACACGGTCTACTTACTAAAGATCTGGTCTCATGGTCTGCATTAGCAGATGGAATTAATGTAGACCACAAAGTGTGGTCAGAAACTCTTGAGAAGGCCAGTAAGTAGAACTTGAGCCAGTATTTTTTGTCAAACTATTATTTCCAAGGTCAAGAATGAACTTATATGTTGATGTTTGAACTTTATTTACCAAATATTTTCATTCTGTTTCTCCATATTGTAATTTTACTATTGTTATTTCTGTCTATTCTGTACATACAACCTCTACTTCCTGTCTGTCCGTCCTGGAAGAGGGATCCCTCCCCTGTTGAAGTTTTTTTGGTGATATTTTTCCATATCCAAATCCAGGGTCTAAGGATAGAGGGTGTAGAGGCTGTACAGATTGTAAAGCACTCTGAGGCACATTTATCATTTTTGATCTTGACAAAGATAAAATGGTCTACATTTGCAGGTATACATGTTCAGCTTCAACCCTAAACGCAAAGTTCACCCCAGTGAGTGTGAAACAACATTTCCTACGGTCCAAACTCCAGTCTGCTTGTCACTGCAGAATTTCCTGATACAAACCATATGTGATTCATCTGAAGGCGCAGAGCCTCCATTAATCTCGTTACTCATCCCGGCGCCACCTGACGAAGAATTATCTCGCCAGGTCCAACCCACTAGTAAATAATTGGAGCAGAAAGTGATCCTACCTCATTAATACAGCTTGGATTAGCATCAGTCACTGGCCTACTTACTGTAAAAGCCATGCAGCCTGGTGCGAGACAGAGGTGTGAAAAAGACAGCCAGACAGTGGGAGCAGCCAATGAGCTGGAGGGGAAAGGAAAGCTGCAACATGTGCAAAAGTGCACTGAAGAAAAGGAACACTTTGTTCCAGAGCAAGAAAGCTCTGCTCAGATTGTTAGAAATTACACTTGGAGATTTACCGTCCTCAGAGAATGATCCCTTATGACCCCCGACTGACCTTTCTCCTAGTGCAGTGGTTCTCAATCTTTTTTGGGCCAGCGCCCCCATATCCATTATTCAGGTCCCTTACCTCCCCCCATCAAATAAAATGCAGGATAATTGTCTTCCCTGAATATTAATGTTATTATTCTGTGTTATATCATTAAAAAATTATGTCACTGAATGCCAAATAACAGATTTGATTTTAACTGGACAGTTTCCAGGGAGCAAAAAAGCCATATTATAATTAGGCTACATAGCAGCCAATCAGAAATGCCAAACAAGAAGCATTCTAATTAATTGTTCCAACAGGAAACAAGAGCAGCCCACCAAGGAAAAAGTCTGAAAACACAAGAATTTATCTTAACTTTCAAAGGAAATCAATTGCTCGAGTCCTGCGCTTGCTGGTTCTCTGCCAGTTTCTTCACTGTGGGTTGCAGAGAAGTTAGTTTCAGTGCGCCTGAGGCCACCAAGCGATTGCGGTGCTTGGACTGCATGTGGAGGACCTGGCTGAATCCCTGCTCAACTATATGTTGTTGGAAAAGCAAGCAGCCTGGTCTTCTCCCAGAGAGCTGGGTAACGCTGGGCATATTTGACCCACATGCTGCCCCAGCCAGAGGTGCGAAGGAAGGAAGCCTGACGACATCCAGTGCGTCAACGAGGCCTATAGGCTCGTTGTTGCACTGGATGTCGTCGGGCTCGCATCCTGTCAGGTCCGCCTGAAAGGGCTGCACCACCCATCCATGTTGGCCTTAACTATGCTCAGGTGGATGGTGTAAATGAGGAGGCGGTCATCGGTAAGAGCCTCAGACACCTGCAATGAGTGTAACCACCAAATTGTTCTCGGTGCAGATTTTTTAGACTATTTGATTTTGAACTGGTTATTTTATTGCTAATTCGTCTACTAATAAATGTTTCTTCATATTTATAATGCACATATGTCATTTATTATCCAGCATGTAACTTTTTGGTATTAAATAGGGCAGAATTAATTCAGCTGATTTTTGAATGGGGTTTGGTCTGAC
Source organism: Maccullochella peelii (assembly GCA_002120245.1). NCBI lineage: Eukaryota > Metazoa > Chordata > Actinopteri > Centrarchiformes > Percichthyidae > Maccullochella > Maccullochella peelii. The sequence continues at coordinate 69,873 of LKNJ01002178.1, read as the reverse complement.
ATTATTTTGTGCTATTCCCGGCAAATTAAACCTGGTAAATGCCCTATGTTTTGGGACTTCACATTTCCTTTTATTCATAGACTTATTTAAGATGTTTAATGAAGACTTAAAGTTCACGACGACGTTCTTGTGAAGGCAGCATGGAGCTGCGCTACAGAAAGCTGATAGAAACACTGAAGAGTCGTTGCTATGGAAATTATACACTGTCTCGTCTAGTCGCATTGGTGTTAAGCATAGACTGTGTAGAAAAATATATATAAAGTCTATGGTGTAATCTGGCAGGTTTCAGAATGTTGCAGAATATATTCATTTGCAAGTAGTTGCAAGTTTCAACTCCTCTCGTTGTGAATCTCTGGTGTAAATTCAAACGCCCCCCAAGAACACCCCACCGCCCCCCTCATAAATATTGCTTTCAGCGCCCCCCGACAGTCTCTGAACGCCCCCTGGGGGTTGGTACCGCCCAAGTTGAGAACCACTATTCTAGTGCAACCACCAGGTCCAAATATCCAATACCAGTACCCCTTTTGGACCTCTAGCACCAACATTAAGATATCTCATGGAGAATGCTTACAAGGGAGTGAAACCTTTTGAACAACAAATAGCACAAAAAAAAATGTTTTCTCTAGTTCCACAAAGATACAACTCAGTTGGCCTCCATAAAATCCGAAAATCTGCTCACCCAGACCAGTATCTCAATGTTATCTCTAACCAGCACTTACAACATAACAGATCAGTGATAAGGACCCTCGTGCACAGAGCACAACGCCTTAGTGAGAGGGAGGATAGAGATAGGGAGGGGCTGCAGGTTCAAGGGGCACTTAGGGCTACAAGGAGTGGATGATGAGAATACAATCCCACCCCTATTTAAGACAGACACCGTTAACTCAGCAGGGACTACAAGGAAAAAGCCAATCAAAGTAATTGATACAAAGTGCTGCACAAAGAACAGGAAGTGTTGATTGATTTTGTAGTTTTTATTTTTTCTTAAAATCAAACCTGCACTGCACATAGCACTAATGTTACCTTAGTTATTTATTACTTATTTCTTGATTCTTATTCTATTTTACACCTATTTGTTGTTGCTATGATTGTACCCTGTATGATTATATGTGACAGATGAACTTGAAAACCAAAAAATAAGTGAAAAAAAGGTTTTGAAATTTTTTTTTTAAGAAAAGAAATAGTGACAGCCCGCAGCTCTTTTACATTTCAGTTTGTGTACAGATTTAACAAACAAGATGCAGCATTTCACTGGTGAGCTTTAGAGGTGTTCCCCCTGTTTCCAGTCTTTATACTAAGCTAAGCTAACCATGACCTGAGCAGCTCCATACTTAACACAAGACAATATCAATCCTCTCATCTCCCTCTCAGAAAGAAAGCAAATAAGTTTACTTTCCCAAATGTGTAACTGTTCCTTTGAATATCATAATGAAATAAGGTAATTACAGTTTGTGAGTCAGAGTGATCATATCTATACCTACGCCTGCCTAAAAATTGACAGGTAAAAAAAAGATGTGGTCTGGAATCAAAATTCTGTCCTGTTGTCTCTCTGACAATGCTCTACAGGGCTACAACCATACCATCTCGTGGGTATTCGACTCAAAAGTAAAGCACTGAACCAAATTCGAGCAGAAACAGTACTGCTTTAATGGTGACAGCCTTGCTCTATTGCCTGCATTATAAACTAGAAAATCCTAACCATGATGACCTTGTCTAATTTCTAATCTCTAATTGCCTAGCTTAGCATTGTAGTGTCTGTAGAGCTCTCAGGAGTATATAATACACGCATAAACACACATATTTAAATTATTCTCTTATTACAGATATTCTCTCGTTCTCTCTCTCTCTCTCTCTCTCTAGCATGCAGCATTGTCTAGCCCATTCATGTGCAGGACACACACAAACACACACACATACATAATCAAATCCAGTCTTTGACACGTGGAGGTACACATCCACTGTTATTTAGTGGGTTTTCATCAGCAGGTTCTGCTTCAGATCTCTAGAGGCAACAGTTGCACAGCATGCTGACTGTGGAAACACTCACCAGTCACTTTCACCACATCATTTGAAAGCTCTTCATAACAGTTCTAGCTATTTGCTTATTTCTTACAGTGTAAGTGGAACTGATTCAACCCACTGGCCAAACACTAAAGCCTGGATTATACTCCAAGCGGTGTGTACACAGACAGCTATGGACAGCTGCGGACGCGTAGCGGTTCTGTTTATACTACTTTCTGGAGTCCGCTTGGAGGACATGTTCCACACATGTGCAGTAGATCAGCGTCTACAGGAAACTCCCTCCACGATGTGTTGCACACTTGATTGTCTTTATACTGTCTTAAAGACGAATTGTAGCGTTGCGGGTAGCGACGGACCATTTTGATTTTCCAGCACATGCGCAGTTGGTGCCCTTGTAGCGCAGTGGCCACGCAGACTAGTGGGAAGTCTGCACAGAGCCTACGTATACACCCTCTGATGACGAAATTTACGTCACACGGACCCTTGCGCACTCGCAGACGCAGAAAATATTAGGCTAAATGCTAGACAATTCTACAAAGCTGCACTTATATTTAACAATTCTGTTGCTGAACATTTAGTAAATTTTACCGGTAAACTTAAAAAAAACCATTATTCCTACAATAGCTGCAAATGCCAAATATAGTACGGATATATGGAATATTATATCATTCAAGAAGGTATACTTCAAAACAGGATTTTGTATCTGTGTGTATATGTAAAACTCCAAACATTTTGTTTTACCTTTCCAAAATTCATGACCCATGTTCATGTATATTGTTTTACTGGTGGTCGCGGAGGCCTGCTGGAGTCCATCTTTCAGGGTTGGATCTCTTTACATGGCTCTGTGTTGACTGAGCGTAATCAGGGTTGACTGACAGTGTTGACAAGCCAACTGTGTTGTGCGTAGCGATTCCAAAGACACTGATTGGTCAGAAGCTGAAGATCCCGCCCTCCCTCCCCGCGGATACCCTGTTTGTTTGCGACGCCCTGTGTACAAAACATTACCATGCAGAAATGTGTGCTGCCTGCACATTGTTCTGTTTTCTTAATCATTGGGAAAGTGGGCACACAAGCTTTATTTACACTCCCACAATTAGCCATCAATGGATATTAACCCTTAATCACTTATTTGTTTATTAATATCCACCACTTTTTAGAGCTGTCAATGAAAAGAAAAGCAAAGAAACAGCAAGGTTCTCCAACAATGCCAGAACAGTTGTCATCATGCAAGGCCATTACACATGGCTGTGGCTATTTATAGCATCTGCTCAATCAATTCATCACATGTACCTGTGAGCTATCATCAGCATGGATTCCTCAGTCATTCTTAAACATCAGGTAGTCAAAGTCAATTGATGCGCCTTTTATTGACATTTTACAAATTGCATTATATTACATTATACAATCAGTGGAACTGGCTAATAACCTAAACTAATTATTATTATTTAGATTCTGTCTAACAAACCATTTAGAACAACTTGTTCTAAAGGCGATATCAAATTGCTGTCAACTTTTTCTTTTGGCTTTAACTCAATCTAATGAATTATCCTATGTTTATTTAGTTGTTTTTCTTATTATTTTACCATTCTCTATTCAAGCGGTTCTCTTGTCTTCATTTTTAAAATGTAATAAAACAGGGCTGTACGTAGAATTATTACTGGTGAATTGGGCATGTAATGAGGTAAATGAACTATTTAGCCTCTTTTATTAACTTTTATAGGAACTTGTGTGTGGGAATAGAGTATTAAACCTGGTTTGTAGTTATTTTGACACTAATGCATGGGATAGTTGTCACACACCCACATGGTAACAACAGAAGATGTGTCATAGTGCATAAGAAAAGCTGGTTTTCTCTTCAGTCGTATGTTTTTGTTGGCTGATGTGAGCAGGAAGAACAATAGTTATTGGAGTAGAGTACAATAATGGGCTACTGGGACAGTTGTAACTTCTCTGGTTTCTCACTCTTTCTGTTGCTCCAGCTCTCCTCCCTCGTTGTATTCCATCTGTCCATGCCTCTGGTTTGATTTTCTTCCAGTCCTCTGTCTTCCTGTTTCTCTATACCTACAGGAGTGATGGGTTGTGGCCAACCTCTCAGGCTCTGCTGGACTTCAGATCAAGCTGGTCTGGGCTCCGGCCCTCAGGCTTTCTTCTGGCCAGATCCTCCACTCCAGACCAGCAGATCACACCCCTCAGTACAAACATTGAATGGTTCAGTCCTTCCTAGCTGCACTCACGAGTCAGGGACTGGAAACTAGCTGACAGTTTGTCCGCTCGGCGCTGTCTGTACAGAATGTCAAACTCATAACCAAAATCAGGGTGCCAGAAACGGAAAGACAGGCAGAAAAGGGCTGAAGGGGAGCACAACTATTCGTTACCCAATTATTCGCCAAGAAAGCCAAGGGCCCATGAAGTGGCCATGAAAACCTCCACAGTCATGTTAGCATATTGTTAATAATATCCCGGCTTAATGTTGAAGCCAGTCGCAAGCTAGCTACAGTACAATAATATCACTCTGGTGGTTTGATTTCATTTAGATCAACATAATCCACTTACAACATTCTTACGGTCATTTCATTTGATTTATTTAGCTGAAACTGAATCAATACTTTGTAATAGTCACCCATTCTGTGGTGCGTCTGTCATTTCCCTTTTTCCAGTATGTTTTGGCTGGATATCGAAATTCCTCTGAGTTGATTGGAGGGTTATTCAGATCTCCTGCTGTGCAGGGCGTGGGGACTGGCTCCTAAATAATAATTGAGAGCAGCTTGGTGCGTTCCCCTCATGGCCGATCAGGGTCTGACAAAGCGGCTGGTGTTAGAACGTGAGGCACGTCAACCGGTTTAAACACCCAATCAGCTCGTAGCAAAGTCAGCTGATCATCTCGAGCCTCTCATTTTTTTATGTTTTCACTGTTTCATCAATACTAGAAATGCAACTCTAACTCACTATCACTATCCTCATTCATATTTTAAGATGCTACAAATTATATCAAGCTACAAAAAAGCCTGAAAAGCCAGCAGTTAGAACAGAAGTACAGAGAGTCGTTGGAAATAATAAACCGTTTCGTCTAGCCGCATTGGTGTTTGAGATTTTCTGCCCCGTAACTGTCAAAGTCTTAATATCTGCCTTCTTTAATTTTGGCAATTTCTCTGTTGTCCAGCTCTTTGTGTCTTTTAACCTCTCTTGCTTTTTCTCTGCTGTTTTCTTCTTCTCTTTGCTTTTTCTTTTCTGGGGACAGTTCAGCAATTAGGCTTACCATGAATCGAAAGTTTCGTGCTCTCCAAATATATTAAAATGAGCTATAAAATATTTAAATCATGAGCTGACGTTATGACATTTATCGGACTTCTTTCTGCGGATGGATATGAGTCTATGATCAGAACTGTGTCCATAGCAACGGTCTGTTATTCACAGCAGCGGCCTGCTATGCCATAATTGACCAATCAGAATCGAGTTTTCAACAAAGCTGTGTAATAAAAATATTTTTAATTTTCACATTCCATTCACATTCCTGTCAATACATTTCAGTAGGGAACGTTCAACCAAATAGTCTGAATGACAATAGCACTGAATTATTATATTATAGACTATAATAGACTATGTATGAGGTAATTAACATGGGACTACAGTAGCGATTCCAGCCTGCAAAGATACTATTAATATTTGGGTCTAATGGGTTTGTTACAGCAGTGTAGTCTACATGAATGATCTATGGGGGCCCAATATTATATTCTTTCATGGGGTCCAAAATCTCTGATGGCACCCCTGCACTCAGGGCTTATATAATATGTAAAACATGTCCTGTTTTCATTGCATTTGCTTTAATGAACATGATTGGGCTTCATTTCCTCAACGATGAATTCCCAGGTGTTTTTCTTATCCTGCCCATTCAGAGGTTCACAGCTTTGATTAGCTGTCCATCAGAAATAAACAGGTCTGCCAGCTTTGTTTCATATTTTGGATCGTAAATCTGCCGTCATTTATAACATCATAAGAGTCCTGAGGACCCTGTCGAGACCTTGTGTTTGAATCCACCCATCCATTAATGCCGCTTTCTCCTTATTCATGTTTGAAGCTGCACTAAATAATATTTTTGTATTATCAATGGATCACATGGCTGTGTGTAATGTGAACGGTGTCACTCATAGTGCTGAATCCACCCAACTCTTCAGTTTTCCTCAACTCAGCATTGTTCAGCTCATTGTTTTGGTTTTACAGTCCCTAACTTTACTCTTTATGTTCACTCTCAGGGCTCTCATCAAACCTTGTGTCCAACAGTCCAACTGTTTCCAGTGAAAAAGCGCTGATAAAACCACTGTCCACTACCTGCTCAGCAGCAGACAGCCACATTCATGATGTCAACTTCATCTGGTGATAATATGTCAGAGACTTGTTTTGCTGCCCTCATGCGGTCAACAAAATCTATTAATGCAGTTTAAGGCCTAACGTTTACAACAAAGTGCTTGTCGGATTGTTTAGCAGTGCCTGACAATCCAACAACCAGAGTCACTTTATGTGTTTGACCAGGTGTGCAGAGATGTGGAAGGGTTTGAACAGGTATAAAATGTTTGTTAGTGGACGAAATGTTGTGCAAACTAGTTAGTTTCAAAGAACCCTTCAGTTTAGCAGCAGTCAGGTTCAAGTGCTGCAGTGTCAAATACCTCCACTGTAGTCCAGCAGGTTACATAGGGAGGTGGCGGAACAGAACATAGAGAAGAAAAGGAGGTGAGAATGTGCTCTCTCTCAATAAAAAATAGTCTGTCATGGTGATGTACTTTTAGTTGCAAAGAGGAGCCACCAGCTTCCACATTCAAATTGCTCTGCCCTGTGTAGCTGATATGAGAAATCTGCTGCTGCATTTACAAATTGCAGAAAGCAAAGAGTTTTGTAGTTATTTGTCAGATGGAAAACTGGTCAAACTTTAGAATAATAGGAAGTCATGCCAGGCTACAAGTGGGTACAAGTGGGTTTTGTGAAACACTTCCAAGGCTGGTAAGTGTAGAAAAAGGCAGCCGGAGAGGGTGCCACCCTCAAAGACGTGGCCCTCTGTGGCCAATTTCACCTTCCGAAAACCATCCATCATGGTTTTCCAGGTTCAGATAATGTCATTGACTTGTTGACATGAGCAGCAGACAAGATGACACTCAGACTGGGGTGAGAGAGTTTTGTATGATGCAGTGCACCCTGGGCTAAGCCTAAAGCTATGAGTAAATTGGCTCATCCTCCGACAGGTAGCACTGCTGTTGTCTCCTATACAATAGAATTAAGATCTTTTTTTTTTTTCAGGCAGCTGCAGTGGTCATTGGTTACATTTCATCAAATTTAAAATTAAGTCAACGATGACATTTGGTTTCACACGGAACACCAACAGTGGTCTCCTGGGTGAAAGTCCTGTGTTGTTTGACCCGTCCATCCACCCCGGCCTCCTCCCTATGCTGACTTTGTCACTCTTTATATGTCGCCACCTCATTTTTGGGGAGGACATTCTCAATTATATATATTTTATCATTCTCAACAAATTCCATGAAAAGAGCAAAACCAACAATGTTAGTCCAAATCATACGAAGACATAATATTGATTTTCATTGCACGCAGTATGTCCCGTTAAATCCGGGTACCACTGTGTGCATTATTATGTCTTGCCTCGCTGAAATTAAGAGCTGGAGGTCCAAATTTTTTACTGCAGTTTAAAATAAGAAATAATTACCCCTTCTGGCCCTTCAGCACTAGCAGCATCGATCTCTCATCTAGTCTGTGTGTCTTATCTAATAATGATAAAAAAGAGGCAGTAACATGGGTGTTAATTTTTGACACAGAGTTCTCTTTTAGATAGAATTCTGAGTCGGGTACAGTCCTGATTTTTAGCGAACAACCGATTAAGCTTTCTGTTGGGTCTAAAGTAGAGTAGCAACCACCTAGTTTCACCTCACTTTGTCCACTAGGCCTGTTTAGTGTGCTTTGATGCATATGCTAATGATTTTCACATTATGCTAAACTGTCAACTAACAGTGTTGTGAGATGCAGCATGAATAAATATCACCTGATGCAGCCTGAGGTTAAAACTGATCAAAGAGCTGATTTCCCACCAAAAAATGACAAGAGAATAAAAAGCCAGTGTGTGTAAATGGAAGCTTTGACTGAGAGTGACCTTCAGTGAGTGTCTAAGATCTCGGCAGGGAAGCCCCTTTGATGCCTGTTGAGGATAAAAATAATGAAAACAATATCAGCCTGGGAGTCGCTGAAGACAGGATCTTAAAAGGAATGGCAGCTCAAATGTAAGGAATGATGTGCTGATGCAATTTGATTTCAAATACAAAGTAGTAGGTTCACAGAGGACGGAGTATAGACTTCAGGTTCAGCTGAAGGAATGAGGAAAATAAAACATACAGACAAAAAGAGAATACAGAGCCCCCAGAAGGTCATGGTGAAGGTCATGGTGTTCTTTTGCGTTCCCTTGCAATAAATATTTCATTCCCTCGCATTAAGTTTTGCGTTCCCTCGCAAAATATGGTGTTTTACCGTTTCACAATCCTTCTGATCTGTATAACTGCAGCTGGATAGATAACTAGCGGAGCTGTGAACCTATCTCTCTCACTGCCTGCTGCCAAGCCTGATTAAGACAGACTGTACAGTAGATGTGATATGATGACTGTGACACATTAGTTAGAATATGCACGTTTAACTATACGTGGTTGTGCTGGCTGAGAGTTGTATTGAAGCTACTGTTTCCCTGACCTCCTGTGGTCTCTAACACATCTGTCATATCTGATAGAGTTCAGATTCTGTTTGGCTTAAAGAAGCTTTCTTGGCTAATGGTAACAGCAGTAAAGACTAATCACAGTATCCAGATCATTCTAGATTGAACCACGCATGCAGATGTAGTCCGAGCAATAACCAGGTACACAGCTTCACCCAGCACAGCCAGACAGAGCAGCTTCAGATGTACTCACAGCCAGTGGCTGTACGCTGTCGGAACTCGGCTTTTTGAAAGGAGAAATGAGACATAAATGCAGAATGTAAAGTGTCACATCATCTCTCCTTTCTCTAGTATCTGCAGAGCGTTCCCTATACTGGCAGGGACTGGACCAACACACTAGCTATTCCTGTTATCATGGGCAACGCAAAACTTATTGTGAGCGAATGCAACATTTATTGCGATGAAACTCAAAAGTAGGCCTAAAAAAGGGTATGACAACACCAGCAGAAAATATTTTGACTCCATTCTTTCAATCTCAGGTTTTGTTGTTTTAATGGCCCTATCCTAATATGACTGACTGCTTTAAGTACATGAGCACGTGCACACACAGAGTCGTGTTTCCATAACAGGGGACATTACATTGACTTACATTCATTTCCTGGAGACTTAACCTAACCCCTAACCATAACCACTAACCTCGCCTTCGGCATTTGCAGTCCTAAACTTAACCTTACCCTAACCTTAAACCAAGTCTTCCCCCCACAAATTGAATGTTTTATGTTATGGGGACTTGCGTTTTGTTTGGCGAGTCCCCATAATGTGACTGTGCAAACAGATTTATTTCCCCACAACATAAGTGCAATACAATCACACACACACACACACACACACTGGGGATACAGTACTCTACCTTCATAAACTATTCAACCCTTGTGGTTTTTTAATGCATTTAGTGGTGTTGCGGCCTCAAACATGAACTGAAAATGAGACAACGAAACTTCACAAAATTATGCAAATACATACAGAAGTATCTCATTAAAGTATTCAAGGAATCCCCAATCAAGTTGCAGAGATACCTCAGGGACGTTGGAAGAGTTTTCAGAGCAGCTAAATTTAATTATAACTCAAGAATATTTTTTTATTTAAAACACTTATCTTTTTTGTAGCCATATTAACTGCTGATCAGTAGGTCACTGTCTCAAACGTGCTAATTTAATCCTTTTAAATTCAGCCGGCGAAATGTGGAACGGTTTTCTCAAGGCATCGTCGTGCTGTCTTTCTGTCTGCCTCCTCCCTGAAAAAAATACCCAAACAGATGGAAGATTGAGGGCTCTTTTTCGTGCTTGCTAATCCACCCCTGACTGAGCCTTACCCTCATTAAAGAAACCCGACACTGATTGAACCGCCTGTCACCCCCCCAAGTCCTGACAAAAACCTCTTTGTTGTTGTCTCCACTGCTGTCTGTCTGCGATCTGTTCCTGTATTAATAGTAAAAGATGCAGGGGAAAGGCAGCAGAGCTGTGTGCTCAAAGGTCGAGGTACAGCGGAGGAGTGTGGGCTCAGACGGATGTCTGCACCAACGCATGATAGCCAAATTATGAGCATGTTCTTGGATGCAAGGATGGAAAATATATCAGGGTCGTCACAGCATGCACATGGGAACGTATTTTCAGTAGGGGGGGCTGCCCTGGATACGTGCACGTGCGCGATCGTACATTTTCTATAGTTACATCTGAAACTTGCATGATGGATATATACTGCAAAACTGCAAAAACTAAAACACTCTTACTCATAAAGGCTTAACACGGGCTAAATACCACTTACTGTGGTCTTTTATTCAACATGTTATTAATGATACGGCATGTTTCAGATACTGTAGCTGTCAGTCCTGTCTGTCCTCAGAATCAGCAGCTGTCAGTACTTCCTCTTCCTCCGCACAGTGTTTGTTTTTGTCCATAGTGGGTTATTTTCTGCTCTGTGCGCACAAGAGGACACCCCACGAGTCCGTTTTAACAAAATAAGAAAACACTGGATTTACAGGCAAAAAAACAGCATACATTCTGAATAAATGTGAACTGTGGATGTCCAGATAACATGCAGCCTCACTGTCATTACTGGACGCTATTCAATACAGCCTATTTTAGTTGGTTGTGGACAATTTAAAGGGAATAAATATGCTATTTTATGTTATTTTCTGTGGCACTAATTTGCTATGGCCAGTTATGTTTAGCAGCTCCTCTAAACTTTTAGCTGAAGTGAAGTCACGCAGTGTCGCAGTCACGTCAGGAAAAACTGATGTTAATCCTTTAAATTTACCATATTTTTCATACTGTGGTAAATACAACTACAACAGAATAATGAAGTCACAATCGCTTGATTGGGGGAGCACTTCCCGCACCAATGCGTCACATTGTTTCTGGGTGTTTGGCTATTAAAGTCATATCCTCACCCAGGTCTTCAACAAAACAGGCTGAAATAGCCAAAGGCTTCTTTGTGTGCCCCCCACCCTAGAGTCAGGGTAGTGTGTTTTATTAATGCCATACTCAGAGGGGGTCAGGAGGAGTCAAAGCCCTCCGAGGCTATATGAGTATTTTAATTTGACACAGCGAATTTTCCCTGTCCGGGACAAATGGTATAATCCTGTGCACTACTGCCTGTTTAATACAGTGTGCTGGACCTGCACCTGGCTGCCCACAGAGCGTTGTCAGAGCCAATGTACTGTACAAACAGCACACTGTGGTGCTGAACCTTTATGGGTGTTGGGAAAGTATGGGTGGTTAGGATGAGGTTTGGCTGTGAATCTATGCCAAGGACATAGTACACAGTAAAACTACCGAACAGGGTTGTAGCAGGACAAAAAGGTCATGTGGTCAGTATTGTGTCTGGGAATTTGGGGATTTTAACAATTAGAAGAGGAATTTACCAGATTAGAAGTTCAGTGCCACCATGAGGTGGCACACGATGACTCAGGTCGGATTTTGTGACGTTATGCGCGCTCACGAGTGCCTTGTCTTCAGCTACAGGTCAGAGTTCAGCTCCCCAACAGCCGCAATAAAAACAAAAGAAAAAGAAGCTCCTCATAGTAGCTAACGTTAGCTTAGAAAGTCCACTAACGTCAACAAACGACCAGGTAAGCTCACATTACTGCAAAGCATGTGAAATATATTGTGATCCAGCAAATTTAGCTATGCTGACATTGCTGAGCCTCTCGGTGAAAGCTACACAAATGGCGATTGATAAAGCTGGCTAGCTAACATTAGCTAATGCTGAAGTGTCATATAAATGCAGTCAATGCATCATGCAACGACAATGGATTAGTTCAAAGTCACTAGCCTATATTGTGCAAGCTATCAAGCTGATAACGATATTGCTCTTTATAAATCCGAATTTTCTTAAAATAACATTAGTCAAACTATAATAACAGTGTAACTTCACTTACCTCATCTATCAGCATGATGCCGGTCGATCACGTTCAGTTTACTGTAGGTCATGTCACTGTTTTGGCCGGTGCCCAGGATGCTCGCTCACGCCTACTGTGTGCGAGAACGAGCAACGTTGCTGACTACTATTGTCTCAACGGCCACCGACTTTCTGAAAACTCCACACAGTACCTTTAAATACATACTGTACATCATAAATAGGTACTATCAAATAAAGATATATGGCACCATTCCACCTCTACCCAGGCATACGTCCAATGTGTTTTGCTGTGGAACTGGTATTTTGGTCATTGCATATCTTCAAATCAATAAAATCAATTAAAAGTGGGCATGAGCAATGAACATTATGGCTTTGTACAATGTCAGGGTTTTTATCTTTGTGTATGTCAGTCAGCACAGCAGTGGATTTGTTGTTGAGTAGGTGCTGTAATCAGAACACTGCCCCTGCTGAGTCTAACTAGACTACCTGGGACTGAGGGCCCAGAAATCAATTAGCCTGCTTTGGCTTGGGTTTGTTTTGGGGTTATCAGCTACAGTTATAGTAGCCTACTAACATGCTGTCAGAATATTAATCAATACACATCACTTATTGATCTATCATGAGATCAATAACTGTCACTTTACACATTATACATTTCCAAGACATGAGAGAGGTTCAAATGGATGACGTATCTCTGCTTGCATCTGTTTTTTGATTCTATTTACAGTTACCAGGCATTCTTCATTCAATCTGACAGCCTCCGAATTGATATTGTAAACCACAACACGGCTTTCAACCAAGATTGTATTCGATTTTATATGTAATGAGCTTGCAAGGTGCTATAAAGTTACTTTATGTGTAAAATCAGTGGAGTACCCTAAAATCCCCCATATTTCCAGAAGAAAGTGCTGTGGACATGACCTTGGCGTCCAGCGCAGTCAGTGCAGCTGCACCCATAGGGCCCATGGTCTGACGGGGCCCTTCCGCGGGCCTATCATGGTATTGCGGGTGAGGCCCCCCTCTCTCCAAATGATGTGAACAGTGTGCTCATTTTATTTAATTGCTCCAGTCTGCTTAAAGAACTAGATGGACCAGAAGAGTTCATATGTCTTCAAATCTTCAAATGTATTAATTTGTGTTTACCATTGTTACTATTACATTTCCAACGTGTGTGTGGATATACTATACAAAACAGGTGAGTAGGTTATCTTATGCCAGGGGATGGAGGTGTTCTCAGATTCCCTGCTGTGCCATACATTACTTATAGAGGTATAATTTCTCTATTTCTCTGACTAAAGTCACGGTTTCTAAGTGTGAAATATGCAACTTTTGATAGTCATGTACCAAAGGTAAGAAGAAATAATATAGTACTTTTTCATAGTGCTGTTTGTGTTTTGTCAGCAATCTATTTGGTCCTCCAGCCCTGTGGGGAAATGGTAAAGTCTATGATATTCTTCTAATATTCCAATCGTTTTTATTGTTTGTTGTTTGCTGCTACACTGCCTCACAATCTTTATGGACCAATTGGGAATTCATGTAATTTTGGTAAGTGAATTTACTCAATTAAAACCCTGTGATAGTCTGGTTTAATCCTTGATCCCAGCTCCTGAAACCCTGCAGCCTGACACACTGCTGAGGACCACATCATCTTTAAGCAATCTACACAGGTTAGTGCTTCAAATTAACTTATTTACAGTACTGCAGCCATTTATATACTTTTATATATTGTATTGTGAGAGCCTGGCCTACAAAATCCGTGGTCATTGTGGCCCTGCACATAGAAGTTCAATCAAATGTACCAGTCTTTGTATAACGTCTAACAAAATTATTCTCTTTAACTCTTTCTCTAACTTTTCAATATCAAGAGTGGTCTTGGGGAAATGTGGGGATTTGGGGGCTGCTATTGGGTACTACAAAAAAACAGCTAGTGTACTTGTAAGTACTTGTAATTTCCATTTTAATAAAAAAACAAACAGTAATTTAAACTGGGTGTTTTGGTCATTATAACTAAAACAAGTAGATTTTCCCATTCATTTTCTGTTTTGTAAACAAATCCCTGTAATCCGGTCACATATCCAGGAAATCCATTACTCCCCGACCCCTGCACTACAGCCTCTGAGCAGCTGTCCAGGTTGCTGCGAGTTTACACACACAAAGCAGCCAGATTACAGCGACACGGCACAAACAAGCGGGGCTAAACCAACATCGCCATGCTAGCCACGGGCACATACCACATATCCACATACACATCCACATACACTGTGATGAGCTGCAGACAGATTTAGCCTGAATTTTAATTTAATAGATTGGAGTGGCAAGAGGCAGCAGCAGATGTGGTGTTTGGCAGCGGGCGTTCGAATCCAGAGAGATGCGCATAGAGGTTATGAATAAACCACAGTGTGTGTGTGTGTATGTGAGGCTGGGATCCACTGAGAGCATGGTTGATAGTTAGCAGTTATTTGAATAGTACTGTGTTATAGCTGTACACTGATGCTTTATGTCAAGAGTTCAGCTTGGGGTGAAGTGCAAACTGAAGCAAAGACTTTATCAACACAGCTTGTGTGTTGAGTCTATATGTGTGTGTGTGTTTGTGTGGATGTTTGAACATGTCTGGGCAAAGCAGTGACGGGTCAAATGTTATGTATTCTTCGAAATCAAACAACACTCAGTTGTGTTGTGCAAAAATGTCTTTCTGCCACAGGAAATATAGTGCCTTCAATTTTATTTATATAGCCCGATATCACAAATCACACATTTGCCTCAGGGGTCTTTACAATCTATACAGCAAAGGACGCCCTCTGTCTTTAGACCCTCAATTCAGATAAGAACACCCACCCCAAAAATAAATAAAAATGTTGGGAAAAATGTTAGAAAGCTCAGGAAGAGCAACAGAGGAGGGGTCTCTCTCCCAGGACGGACAGACAGGAAGTAGGTGTTGTGTGTACAGAACAGACCAACATAAGAAAATTACAGTATGGACAATCAGGATGACAATGAGCACAAACCAAAACCTGGCTGAAGTGGATGACTGTTCTCATCTGCTGCAGGAGTTGGTGACACATCAGAAACCACAAATGAGAGCCCACTGAAGAGTTCAACCAGGGAGGGAAACTACTAACTGATATATAGCAAATAAGATGTTTTTAATTAATTCTGTATTTTTCTTTAGAAAAATTCAGTTTTACATGTTTGAAAAGATACTTCAATAAGATGCGTTTCATTTAACCAAACAAGCTTTCATCAAAAAAAACGTTGAAAGATAAAATTACTCTTAATGTCTGGGAAATTATCTTAAAGTCAGATTAACATACCCAGCATACACTGTTCAGTGATGACTCAAACCCACAAACTAACAAGTCATCAATCGATCTACTGGACGAATTCCAAAACTTTTGGTAACTGTTAGTTATTTAGACCCCAAAATATGTTAAAAAAAAACAAAAAACTTTTAAAGTAGGGGCCAGGTTTAAAAATACCGGAAATACCCTTTAAATTTACCAGACACCCCCCAAAGCAGACGGACAGATTACATTGTCATAGGTGCTGAGGGGATTAGCCAAATCGGCAACCACAATGGGCAGATTGAATCAGACTGTATTGTTAAATAGCCTGTCTGGGATTTCTTGAGTTCTATTCATCTTTTGTTGTCACTCAGCAGTCTTGATGAGCCCACAACCTATTGTTTTAGCATATGTTGTAACAGTGTCAAACCTTGCTCTGAATGTCGATCTTCAGAACAGATTTCATGACTGCTGTGAACTGTCTCTCTGCTGCGCAGTGAAATGCTCATCATGAGCATCTGTGTTCTTCTGAAGCTTAAGTAAAGATTCTTTTCTTCAAGTTTTCTTAAAAATGTACAATAATACAAGAACCAATACAAGAAAAATACAAGGAAATCACCATAATTATTCTTTGTGGGTAGCCTATTTAGCGTAATAAAATACAGTGCCAGTCATCTTTTGATGACCACAAGGACCTTATGTCAAAATCGAGTTTTAGTACTTTAATATTTCAGTTGGTTTACTTCCATAGTGAACAGTCTTAAACCAGCTTGTGTTTAATCAAATTATGGCAAACTACAAAGCAGGTAAACCTTGGGCAGGGTATTCAGTGCTGGAGTTCTGGTTGGTTTCAATGACTTTAGGAAAATGGGTTGGGGGAATATGTATCAGGGGCTCAACTGGGGACCATAGCTCATTTTTGCCCCAGCGCCCCTTAGAGGGGTTAACCCAGCCCTGCTGTCTTGTAATTATCCTGCTGCATGTACCTTCCATGCATTAATGTTGTTAGTTTTAAGCACAAGCCTGTACATATGATAAGTGACAATGGGATAGGGGAATGGGATTAATAGGGGGCATAGACTTATGAGGATGGAGTACCTGAAGAACATAACCCATCTTATTGCTGATTATTTTCTCTCTGTTTTTTTTTTGTTTTTTTTTAACTCTCCCCCAATTCTACATGTCAATGGGTAATTACTGTATGTGTCAAGTTTAAACTTTTTTGAATTGGTCAGAAAAGTCTGGAAACATTTGGCTACAGTTTTTTTATAGCTACAGTTTAAAATACACATGAACATATTATTAAGAATAGGCTACATATTTATAGACACACACCTCCACGAAATGAGAGAGGGGGAGGGAGATAAAGGAGGCTGAGGAAAGAGAGAGAGAGAGAGAAAGGGGGTGTATGAGGAGAGAGAGAGAGGGAGAGAGAGACCGTTCGTTAACAGAGATAGAGTCTCGGGGCTCCAGGAGGGACCAGGCAGTCTCTGGAACAGTTTGCCCAGACTATGGACTTCATATTCCGGGTTGCTATCGGTAGAGTGGCGGGGGGTCAGGCTGGGAGCCTCTAACTCTCTCCTCTCTGCTTCATGTCCCCTTCTGCTTCTCTGAAGGCAGCGGAGGAACTTCACCGGCAGCTCAGGAGCAGCGCGGCCGGCCGGGAGTCTCAGGCTGTCGGGGTGTGTTTGAGGGAGGCGGGGGAAGATGCGGGGCAGACAGCTGGTGACCTGAAGTTCCTTCCCTTCCTGGCTGCGTCGGTCAAGACCTTGCACATTCAGCACAATGCCCCAGTTCTCCACCACCGGAAAACCAAGTAAAACCAGTCCGAAGCCGCAGCGGGAGCGGGAGCTGGGAGCGGACGCAGCGGACAGGATGCGGACTTTGTGCCCCGAATGAGCGCAGCAGTCTGCGAAGAGACGAGCTGACCGGCTGGATGTGCAGCAGCAAGACTTTCTGCTTTCCCGAAGGTAAGACAACGGGAAATGAATACAGTACCGTCTAGTAATTAGGCTATATATTTTTTCTACCTAGAATTTCATTTTTATTCCCATGTTCAAATGTTATGGGGATTTCTTTTTCACGATGAACTTACTCCTGCCAAAATAATTGTCAGAATAAACAGTTACAGCCAGAATAAACGGGAAAAACTGTACCAATTTTAGTATTTACTTCATTTCACTTGTCATAATTTTGTACACTTATTTCATGATGACCCACTTCATTTTCATTTGGTGTTACAGCAAAAAATAAATAAATAAATAAATAAAATAAAAAATAAGGTGTAAGGAAGGTCCTCATGGATCGAAATGGACTGCGCACTCTCTCCCAAGGCTCCAACCAAATTAAATCCCCACCAGTTTATTCTCCAATCTGGGACAGTGCTGCTAAACAACAAAGGCAGTGTTCTTTAACATAGGCTACTTTTTGCAGGAGCACGTGAATATGTCATGGATTGATAATGAAGAGCCTGCTGATAACAACGGTGGTGAGGTCGGGTCACCATAATTGGACTCAGTTTGATGCCTTGTTTGGCCCCCCAAGGAACATTACATAACTACTGAACTGCCTTGGCCACAAATCAATGCAATCTGTCAATTGGCTGCTGCTGCCTGGTGCCATTTTATTAATCATCACTACCACCCAGCTAACAACCACTAATACATTATCATCACTTTCTTTGCAGTATTGAATTGTAAACGTGCAGCAGTATAGGGAGGTTTATTGGTATTCTTCTTGAATTCACCTAAATAATGAGGATCATTAATACAGATGTTGTTGACTAGGAAATCTCTCCACTTTATTTAAATCTTATGACCTTGTATGCACAGTAGCACTTTTCCACATTGCGAGAGGCCCACATTGATCTTAGTTTTGTCCCCGTGCAAGGAATTTGTCTCATCTTATCTCTGCTGACAGGCTGCGTTCATCACCATCCAGCACTCCTCCTCTCCTCCAGCACAGCTAAAAAAGAAGAAAGAAGTGCAAAGTCTAATTTAGTAAAAATTAAGAGTAATAATAAGTAATATAATAAGTAATAATTAGCAACAATTAACACATGTTTGGCTTTGTAGCAAGTCTTGTGGTAATATCTGCCACATCATCTGACCCCACCCCACCCACCCCCTTAACCTCTTGATAATCCCCCTAAGGATGAGTCCTCCCTTGTGCTGTGGGGCAGGGCACTATCCTTCAGGGCTGGATTGGGTAACGGATTCATGGTGCTCATCAGCGAGCCAGTCGTCTCCTTCACTAGCCCACCTCACACCTCATTGCTCACAAAATGCTGCTGTGTTTTAATCCTTTAAATTTGCCAGTTTTTAAATACTCTTTTTGTCAACTTGTTCACGTTCATGGCTTTCAACTGGGGAAGGAAAAAAGTTTGAATCCGCTTGTTTTCATTTTAGATTAGGGCTCACGTTAGTAATCTGCACACATACTTGTTTTTCCCACCATTTTACCACACCTCAGAATCTTTACAAATACCTTCAGATACCAAATATCTTCTAGCTGTGTGTCTGAGGAATATGTAACAAATCTCAGTCATTTGTATGCACACTACTCTGCTCTCCCAATTTACAATGCCTCACTTTGCATTTGTGTGATAGAAAGGGAAAAGAAATCCTTTGGTCTTTAGTCGAAAGCATACATTTTGAGGAGAAAATAAAGACTGATTTTCCCATTATTCTTATTTTGCAACAGGTTTCTGGATCCAAATGTCAAGACAGAGAGAAGCTTTATCGTTGTGGAACCAGCAGTGTGTGATGTGAAAAGCAAGGAAGAGGATGTCCAATGATAAACCTCCAGTGTGTTGTACATGGCTCTGTCGGCATCGAGCGCTGTGAAGAGAGCTCTGACTGGTGGTAAAAGAGAAGATAGGGTGAAAATGTGATGAACTTTACTAATGTCTCCCAGCTCAGTTATGGACAGTGGCTGGTGAAGGAATCATATTGCTTAATGAGACCATTACTCTTGTGTTGGGGAGCTTAGGACAACTAATTACCAAGGGATTACTCAAGACCTTCTTCAGCACCAGGCTGGACATGGTGGTGTTATTAAACCAACCGCCAAAATCTAATGACTGTTCTGTTGGATTTTTTAAATCCTAATTAAATTTTTTCCTAAATAATTTTTTTCTCTGATTTGGTGTCTGTATTTTTTCTGATCTGTTTGAAATGGAGATACAGTGGCGTTTATGGAATAAGGACTGGGCCTCCTTTATAAGGCCATGGATACCTATACTGTTAGGCCTTCACCTCCAGTTCTCCCGGGCCTCCAACTGTCCCGAGGAGTGCCGCTGTGATCGCACCTTTGTTTACTGCAACGAGCGGAGCCTGACCTCAGTGCCTCTGGGAATTGGTGAGGGTTATAAGACCCTCTACCTCCACAACAACCAAATCAATAACGCTGGGTTTCCCTTGGAGCTCCACCATGTGGCTTCTGTGGAAACTGTGTATCTCTATGGCAACCAGCTGGATGAGTTCCCCACCAACCTGCCCAAAAACGTAAGAGTTCTCCATCTGCAAGAGAACAACATTCAGACCATCTCCAGAGTGGCTCTGGCTCAGCTTCTTTGGCTGGAGGAGCTGCATTTGGATGATAACTCCATTTCTACTGTAGGGGTGGAGGAAGGAGCCTTCCGTGAGGCAGTGAGTCTGAAGATGCTCTTCCTCACCAAAAACCACCTGAGCAGTGTACCTATTGGTCTTCCCGATGATCTGAAAGAGTTGCGATTGGACGAGAACCGGATCGCGGTTATCGCAGAGGAAGCATTTAGGAATGTCACCCGCCTGCAGCGCCTCCTGTTGGATGGGAACCTGTTGACAGATGAAGGGATTGCACCAGGGACCTTTCAGGACCTGGTCACCCTGAGGGAGCTGTCCATGGCCCGCAACTCACTCACATACCCTCCCCCACTTCTCCCAGGGGAGGTGCTCGTCAAATTAAACTTTCAGGAAAATCAGATAAACCAGATCCCTGTCAGGGCATTCACGGGGTTGCACAAGCTGGAGAGGCTGGATGTTTCTAACAACCAGCTGCAGTCATTGACACAGGGAGTCTTTGATGGCCTTGTCAGTCTCAGACAGCTCACTGTTCGGAACAACCTTTGGCTTTGCGACTGCAGCATGAAATGGGTGGTGTCATGGCTTAAATCTTTGCCGTCCTCGCTTAATGTGCGTGGCTTCATGTGCCATAAACCTGAGAAGTTCCGGGGCATGGTGATCAGGGAGCTGAGTGCTGAGCTGGTCCAGTGCCCACAGAGCACAGCAACGGCGCCCCTGCCCATCTCCCCAGCTGACACTGATCTGATCCCATCCCTGTCATCTTCCACAGACGTTCCCCTGGTCACTCAATATGTTCCCTCCTCCTCCAGGCAACCCTTCCCCACATTTCCCACCCTCTACCCTATCTATTCAACCAGAGAGGGGGGGGTGAGGACTAAGCAACCTCTGGACCCCAGGAGGGAGACTTTGCAGGTCACGTTTGCTATACTCAATGGCTCGGCTATCCACGTCAGCTGGGTGGCCGCCTTTCCAGTCACTGCCTACAAGGTGACCTGGGCCAGGATGGGCCCCAGTCTGACAGGGGACACCGTCAGGGAGAGGATAGTGGGTGGGGATCATCGGGGGATCCGACTGGCTAATCTTGAGCCTAAGTCCACCTATCGGATCTGTGTAATTCCCTTGGATTCATTCAATAATTACCGGCCCAAAGATGATACTGTGTGCACTGAGGCTATGACCACGGCTGCATCTTTCAGCCCTGACAACAACAAAAGACCGTCGGGGCCTGAGCAGGCCACACAACAGGAACCCAGCTCGCCTTTCTTGCTGGCTGGGCTGATCGGCGGGGCTGTGATCGTGGTGCTGGTGGTACTCCTTAGCATCTTCTGCTGGCACATGCACAAGAAGAGGCGCTCCAAGACCTCCATCAAGTGGAAATACAACCGGGGTCGGAGAAAAGACGACTATTGTGAGGCAGGCACCAAGAAAGATAATTCCATCCTTGAAATGACTGAGACCAGCTTCCAGATAGTCTCACTCAACAACGAGCAGCTCCTCAAGGGAGATTTCCACATTCAGCCTATTTACACCCCTAATGGGGGCATCGGCTTCCGAGACTGCCCCCTTGGGAACAACAGCACAGTCTACTGCAAGAACAATGTTCAGGATGCAGACGTTTGTTGCACATGATTTTAGAGAGCATTAGGAGCATTTTTACTGACAACTACCCACACTTTACTGGACACTGTACAGTGTTAATATTATTTGAAACCCCAGTGTCTTCAAGAAATGTAATTTATAAAACTGGACAATATATTTTATATAACAACATTGGATTTATAAGTTATTGGTTTATGGATTTGTGCTATTTGAGTTCTGTGCACACAGACATGTACAATCAGGATTCATTTATTTCTAAGTATTAAGGCTGGGTTTCATTTTGATTTTCAGTAATAGTGAATTATTTTGAAGTCATTGTATACTGTAACCATAACAGACATTGAATCCACACAGTAGCTGCAGTGCATCATAAGAGTACTGAAACCAGCTGGTAGAATTCTGTATGACAGAGGGAAAACAGACACAGGCACAAATCTCACACTCACCACTAGAGGGCATAGTTTTCTGGAAACCATACAGTCCACTACACTTTTCCTGTGACTTTTTTAATCAAGTCATCACAGTAATATGGCACATTTGTTTATTTGCCACTACAGTCAATAAAGATGCAAATTATTAGATTCCTGCACTAGGAAAAGGACATATTTTTATGCAAAAATTACGAATTTCTCTCTGCTTCAAAAGACTTTTAAAGGTCACGCTCATTAAACATTCACAGAAAGTGGCAGGCCGCAGTGCTTTCACCTGCTTTTCAAGATTAATACACTATCACAGTTAAGGGGTCATGTTATTAGTGCTAGCTGTGTTTGATGGTGGGTGTCACTGAGTGAGCAGCAAAAAAGCACATCTGCCCATGTTTAACCCATTAAGAACCAACCCTTTCCCTTTTGTTCAGCAAAAATAATGTTATGGTAAAACAGTATATATATGTGCCTTGAAGTGATCAGCTTACAATGTCTTTTGAATCCATGTTTTTGCACAAAAGGTGTACTGTATATACATTCAATTGAATTGTTGTTGAGGAAACCTCTTGCTCTTTATTATTTATTTACCTCATTACGCATTTAATTAAAAACATATCTCTAATAGTGAACTTATTCCTCATCATCTGTCCCAGAATGATCACTGACTCAAACTGTTCAAAGTGCACTCTTCTTGCAGAGCTCAGTGATAGTAGCAGAGGCATATTAGGTTATTTTAAACCTGGATGAGGAATTAAAGGAGTGTTGGAAGACACAGCTTCAAATTTGTCATTATAGAACTTTTACATTTGTACTCTCTAAAGCTGTCAAATTTTCCAAACTGACTGACTTGTAACCTGGAGCTTTCCATAAGCTGAACCTTTCAGAACCCCGTAAGGTCTAAGTTCAAGGTTCTTCCTTGTTTTCCACTATGTTTCACAAACCAGAATGTTTTGGATATACACAATCGAAAAGGTGACACTGCATTGCTACACTGGAGACAAACGTTGTCATTTTTATGTCCTGTTTGCTTGCTGCTGGCCCCGCTCTCTCTCTCTCTGCTCCATACAGTCACAAAAGTATCCCGCCACTCAAAATTCCTCCGGAATTAGAAGATGAGTAATTGACAGTGAAAAAACTGGGCGGAGAAAATAATTTCTGAGCTTTTTTTCCCCTTCAAAACAAAATATAGTGCGTTTGGTCGCGCTGCCCCGCTTCCAGGTGGAAAATAGGTCACTACTGGAAATGATGATCTTGAAAATACCAACAATACATGAAAGTTACTGGGAAATGTAATTCAACTTTTGACATACTCCCAACACTCCCCACACTGCTAACAATCTACAGTTTAAACAGACAAACATGGCATGAAAACACACATGCCAATGTTGGTTATCAGAATATTGGCTGTATATTGAAACACGCTTCCTTGCAGTGCTTAGCTAAACATGTCCTGCATTATTCATTGTGATGTTTGCCATGTTGCAAACCAGCTGTCGGTTTCCTTCCCATCATGAGTACTTGGAACTTGGATTTACTGTCACCTCTTGAGAGGTTCAAGAACTCGCCCCCAAAGCGCGAGGAGTATTTTAATATTATATTATTAATATTTTAATAAAATTTTTCAATGCATTCAGCACTGCAAATTAAATTCCATTTACATGCATTGTATTGGGGTGGAGGCAGGAAGCCTCATAGACAGATCCAGATCCAGACCGGGACAAGAAAATGATCTGCATAGCTAGATATCACTATAGTGAGAAAAAATCACATATATAAGAATGTCAAGTTTAACATGAACTAAGAGGTTAACTTGTTTTTTTTTATTGGAAGATGTAACATTCCCCCCACTTGTATGGTCTTCCTTTATTACCCCAGATTTCAGTGATGCCAGTAGTGACAATGTGTGATGCTGTTGACAATGACACCACATCTCTGGGAAAGGAAAAGTTAATTTATTTCTAAAATATGCCAGGTAAAGTACCTGTACCTATTCTTCACATTGTCTGTATTTTAAAATATCTGCTCTGCTTTGAAGTATCTTGAACGGTTCACCCAAATTACTGAAAACATTTTTTGCTTACTATCTAGGCATAGTTTTTATTTTTTGCGTTGTTATTTTGGACAAAAAATTCTTAACTCAAAGTCCACTTACTAGGTCATTTGGTTAGCTGGCAAGTTTGTCTTATAAGTTGATCCCTGTGAGTGGAATTTAATTGAATGGTGCACAGCACTTAAAAATTACTTTAAAAAAAATCCTTGCAACACCTCTTTCCAGAAACGATGACCCTGACTACAATACACATGGACTATATCTTTGGTAGAAAAAGGTTGACACTGTTGACAGTGACAGTGTTTTTTATAGCAAGAGAAAATATATATTTTTTGTATATTTTTTTTATAATACTAGTGAACCAACTCTTTGATTACAGCCTTCTTGAAATATCAGCTGGATTTGTATAAAGTTTGGTTTGATTTGCATCCTCCTGCACTGCATTTGAAGGTCATGAGCTGTATAGTAACTTCAGAAGATTTAAAGCCCTTGAGTCCACATTTTCTAATGTAAAAGATAACCCTCTTTCTTTGCTTTGAAAATGTATCTTTAAAATTACAGTAACAGTATCAATGATGAATCAGATGAGAGATGGGATACTGTACTTCCTTGGTTAAAGTGCCTCGGGGACAAAAGGATCTTATTACTCAGACTTCTTTATTCTGTATAAACTGTGTTGGACAGTATTTAATCTTTCTGATGGCAACAGATCCATATTTCTTGCCAGTGAAGCAGACACCAGATCTTTCTAATATGTCTTAGTAGATACACACAGAGGCAGGAACAAAAGACAGCAGAGATGGCTGCAAAAACACTGTAGTCTCCCTTCAAAACCATATTTTTAGATTGTCAGTGAGCCAAATCTTAAAGGATCATTCAACTTGGGTCTTATTTTTGTAGTTTTGACCTACCTGCCTATCAGTAATGATAAGAAACACAAGCAGTCAGACGATCAGGTTGTAAACAAAACCCCAGGTTTGTCAAACTTTTTTTCGGAAGAGAAAAATGAAGGTGAACAGTAAAATTATTACCCAAACCATCTGTCTGTTGGAAACATCCGTCACAGTTTACAGACCCACTTCCTGCTTCAACTTTGACCAACTAAAGTGGTTAAGATCATCTGGACAAACTGTTGGGTTGTTTACAACCCGTCTGATTGTCTGACTGCTCGTGTTTCTTTTATTTATTTATAACAGTGTCACCATTTTCTGACATCTCAGCAATTACTTTGGTAAGTACAATGTCACAACATAAGTGACGTGATATTAGAAATGAAATACAAACTGCAAAATAAGATCCAAGTTGTAATAAACTGGAATGATCCTAACAGCTTATGTTGTGTGGATTTTGCACCAGGACCCTTAAAGGATAGGTTTTTTGTTTTAAGTCTATCTTAATACAAAACTTACATGCTATATATATATATATATATATATATATGTTGTAATAGTTATTTGTCATTGTAATCATTCTTCCTGCCCATACTGGCTGTAACAGTCCTTGTTCGTGCAAAAATGTATCCCAAAGTTCAGCTGGAGCTAAGGTGAGGCTTCAGCTAATCAAGTGGGTAAATTTGTCCCCGCAGGACAAAGTGTATTTCAATAGTGGTTTAACAAGTCCTTGTTCACTTTCTCCCTGGAGGAATCCTCGTCGCCATATTATAAGTTCTGTTACTATGGAAACTCAAGTGGACTTCTGTAAGATTGTGATGTACACTCAAGGTACACACCCTACCAAGCATGCATTGTGTGTGTGTGTGTGTGTGTGTGTGTGTGTGTGGCATCAGTTGACGTGAACAAGCTTTATTAACCACTCTAACTTTGTTTGGTAAAATGGGATACATTTATTTTTATCATTATTGACGACACTGATTTATTTATTAAACTCACCTAATGATCACATATTTCAATCATCCGCTTCAAACACAGTCTCCTCATTGACATTATACTAATAACACATTGTTCACAGTTTTCTGACAAAAATAACTGATAATGAAAATAATTGGTAGTTGCAGCCCTATTTTCAATGTACATAATGCAAAGTCAGTATTGTATTAAGATGGATTTGATAAAAAAGAAAAACTAATCGGAACCTATTCTTGAAATCAGTGATACAGTAAAAATGCATCCCTCTAAGCCACAGCTCTTCAAAAGATACCATGGGTTAATGTGTCTTTAAACTATTTTATTTTTTGCTGACAGGCCACATTGACAGTTTAAAAGTATGTGCCACCTTTATTGTTTTACCAATCTTGTGGAATTGTGTTAGACAGAACAACACCAGGTTAAAGTTTAACAGCAGGTGTTAAATTGCCACTCTGCTTTCAGCTCAGTGGAACTAAGGCTCTATTTAAAGCAGCTGCCACTGTCTGAAGTCAATAGTAGAGTCAAGTAAAGTCAATTTTATTTATATAGCTCAATATCACAAATCTAAAATTTGCCTCAAGGGACTTTACAATCTGTACAGCATATGACCCCCTCTGTCCTTAGACCCTCGATTCAGATCAGGAAAAACTCCCCAAAAAACCCTTTAATGGGCAAAAAATGGAAGAAACATGAGGAAGATCAACAGAGGAGGGGTCCCTCTCCCAGGACGGAGAGACTTGTGTTTTGGAAAAGAATGGAAGGTTAGAGACTGATCAATAATTATTTAGAGACCCTGGATCGAGATTTGGTTTCTTAAGTAGAGGTTTAACCACAGCAGTCTTAAAGCTAGTGGGGACAATGTGACAAATTAGCAATATTCAGCATGGTAGGTCCCAGAAATGGCCAGAGGGCCAAGGAGGCAGGTGGTTGGTTTGGAAGCTAACACCAGCTTAGACAATGTTTTGATAGAGATATTCTCAAAATTTGAACAGAGACTAATCAGCTATTCAGCTATTTTTCTGCAGAAAAAATCTAAAAAATCACAAAAGGGCGAGTAGCTAACATACGGCTGTTTTGAGTAAGTTTGGCTCCAATGTCAAAAAGAAATCTAGGATTATGTTTAATGTTACTGATTAGGTGAGAGAAATAGGCTTCTTCTAAGAAGTAGAAAACTTCCAGTTTTGATTCACACCATTTGTGTTCCAGTCTCCTGCAGGCCTACTTAAGAGCACATTTCTTCTGTAAACCAGGGCGTAGACCTCTTTAAACATCTTGTTTTGGAAGATAGGGGTGTAACTGAATCCAGGAAACTAGAAAAGGCTGTGTGGAAGTCACAGGTCCAATTTCTGTTGCTGCAATGAAAGGAGCCAGGTCCACAGGTAATTGCTCACCAAATGCAGCTGAAGTTGACGGACCGATGGGGTGAGTGGTGAATACATCAGCACCAGTATTATAAGGACAGGCTAGTGTTGCTTCAGATTTAATCAGAAAGACATCATGAATGTGATAGGAGAGACCGTCATAGCAGATACCTCTATCCTGCCTGATATAATCATGTCAAGGGTATTACCACTGGAATGAGTAGGTTAATGTACAAGAAGAAAGGCCAGAAATGCTTTACTTAGAGGATCGAAGGCCTTATTCAGGTGAATATTGAAATCACCAATAATTAAAATCTCATCAGAATGAGTAACAAGGTCTGAGAGAAATTCTCTGTAATGTACCTTCTCTGATGAACATATAGTCACCAGCCACGTGATGGTGAAGCATTTCCCCAAGAGAACAAAACATATGAGGTTCAGGCCATCACTCCCAGAATCCCAGTGCTGGGCAATTTTTTTTATTTTTTAGCCATGCAAACAGCTAAGGATGGCAAATAGGTTGGTCATTGGTGGGCCATTGGTAAAACTCTTTGGTCCAGACTTAAGTATCTCAGCAAATATTGGATTGATTGCCATGATATTTAATATAGACATTAATGGTACCTTGATGACTTTGGTGATCCCTGACTTTTTCTCTAGTGCCATCAGCGGTTTGATATAACAACTAATGGATGGATTACCATGAAGTTTGGTACAGACATTCATGTTCCCCTCAGGAAGAAATATCACTTTGGTGATCCCTTAAATCTTCATCTAGCGCCATCATCAGGTCAGAATTTAAATGTTTTCCCATATTTTGGTTTATGAAGTACCTTCAAAACTACTAACATTCTCATCAGCCTCAGCTGTTATTTGGGTGCTAATAAGCAATGTTAATCTCAGACTTTATCAACAGAAAAAATGTTACACTTCTCCAATACACCAAAAATAAAGAGTTTATTGCTGTTATAACTTAAATGAAACTACACCTTTCAGACTATGAGACAATTTTACATGGTGGAAAAAGAGCAAAAAATGAATACAAGGGAATGAATAGATGAAGCAATTGTGTTTGTGGGAAATATTCTGAACCTATGCTAGGCAACAGGCTCCCTCTTGTGTAGCGGCTTGTGAAAGGACACTTTTATTTGGCTAGTGTTAGTTCTAATGTTACAAGTTAATGAATGGACACTGGTGCTCTCATCGCTACCTACTTTCATGCCCTTGGTGAAGCTCTTGAGCAATGAATGATTGTTGTAGATACTTACCTCTTTTTAACAGTGTTTGCAGAAACATAAAACAGTGTAATGACGCTTCAAAGGAATGTCTAGCTAGTATTATAGCTAACGTTATCTGTCCTTTGTTATGTTAATTATGTAGCACAATTCCTTATAACTACTTTGTACGTCTTTGTGAGCATTGTTTGTTAAGGTTTGCAAACGCCTGTTAGGCTAATGAAGACAATTACTTACCTGAATCATTCCTGTGAAAGGAAGTCATTTTATTTAGTCATTGTATCAGTATAAAAGTTTATGAAAAGATGTACAATTACCAACCACGTGTGAATGTTAAAGGGAAAAGTTGCCACGTTTTAAGTGTTGATGGCAAATGTAGTGAACTGAAGCAATAAATTCCTCAGTGCATGCTATATTGACCGAGAAAGCCAAGGCTGCAGTTTAGCCGTTCAAGAGTAGGATATGGCCGACAGGGACCATCCAGAACCTGAGCTGCTGAGAGCAAATAGCGACTGGTGGTGCCTTTACTCAAATTGCCCTCTGCTGAGTCCCATTCATACGTGAGGAGAGCATGCTAGCACTACAGTATGTTGAACTTTCAAAGACTGATAGTACCAAGACACATGAAAGTTACATGAAAATAAACCTGGATTATATGTATGGAGATTGGAGTCTTGTCTTTTCAGTCTTGTGGTAATTTTCAAAAGGAACACCCAAAATAATCCAGGTACAATGACAAGATTAAAAATACCACATGTAGTACCTTAACCAAACTGATGCACTTTCCCAAAGGAAGGGATTCAGCAAGTATAATTTTGTAAATGGTTTTAAACCAACAGCAGTGGTGGACTAAATCGAGTGTCTTTTCCTCTTTAATTCTTGGTGGATGGATAAAATAGCCCTCTGATTCTCAGGAACATTTGGCTTCCATTTCTCCTGGTCATTACTGTGGTCAGCTTGCATTAAATTGCGTTAGAGATCCACTAACAGCCTCCATTCCCTCTTCACACACACACACACACACACACACAAACCTACTCCAAACACCTCCACACATGCAAGTATTGATCTCTGGAGCTCCACTGGATTATGAAAAATGGCTACCAACCTTAATGACACTTCACCTGAGACAGACTGCCTCTCTCCAGTGCTTTGCTAGTGAGGTGAAAATGCGTGCACAGGGAAATCAGTGGTATAATGTTGTACCAGTCTGTTCCTGTATCTTCCTGAATTGATTAACTGTTGAAACAGAGATATAAAGGAATAATTTATGCTTAAAATGATGGATGGAGCGCATAGTAGAGGGTCATTTGATGGTGTTACAGCCCAACATCATGGCTCACAGGACAGTCATTTCATCAAAGTTAGAATAAATGTTTGCACTCCAGTATTATTGCGGATAATCTTTCATTTGTACAGCAACAACATTATACAAATTTTTGCCTTTGAATTTCATCAGTGTCACTGTAGCACAGTGAGAGTGAGCCATATGCATAGAAAGCCAGGTCCTATAAATATGCACACATTGTGAAAGAGAAAATATCATATTTATGTACATTCCTGAAAATCAAATTTTATAAAATAAAACTGGACTTCCACTCAGGTATACCAGGGTCCACACACTGGAAGCCAACTTGGAACATAAGGCACATTAATCAGGGTGATTGGAAAGCAAAGTGGGACTGCAATAGATGTCAGCATTAATGCATACAAAATTTGGTTAAATTTGAACAATGTAATGCTGAGATATTAGGAGAAAGTGTTACAACACCCCTTATTGGCTTAGATTACTGTACAGCGCTTTGGGAACCGTTTCAACGGTTGAAAAGCGTTATATAAGTAAAAGTCCATTTACCATTTTCTTATTGTTGGATTTGCATAAAATTGGCACGGTAGATCTGGAGCACATCCCAAACTGGTACCAAATTTGGTGTAATTTATTGGTTAGATAGTGATAAAAGTGGGGGGGGGGGTTCAGAAATAACACTGTACAAGCATAGATCAAAGTCATGTAGCTAGTAGAGTACAATATTAATATTAATTCATATTAATAAAACATCTTCAAAAGAATGTTTTTACACCAATTTTGCCTCTCAGTCGAAAAACCAGAGACTAGTTTGCTAAAGTGAGATTTGCTCATTTTGCAAAATTGCAAAAAAGTGTTGAAGCGGAAATTCCTGGGTGTGGAATACACCACCAGACACTGCTGTATTTAAGGAAAGCATGAATATAATGTGTTTGTGCATTCCTGACATCAAGTTCAAAAAGAGAGAGATCTGGGAACAAGGCGACATTGCTAAACAGAAGTAACAGAACAACTCTGTAATTTCTCAAACTGTTTGAAATGAATTGAATTTATGGACTTGAGTCCATAAAGACTGCTCAGGGGAAAAGCTTGGAGTCAATACATTTTCCAGATGTCAAACCTGAAAAATTTGTTTTATTTATTTAATTATTTATTCACGACTGTACACATCTTTCATCGCAGACTGAAAACTCATCAGTTCAGACTGGATCTTGGCCTATAAAAAAACAAAACAAACTGTCTATCTTTTGTTTCTAAATGTCGCACTTGAAGTGGGGTTCAGCATAATTGATAAAGATGATGTACTTGCATGATTCTTGCAATTTTTGGATTGTATCCACATGGTTGAATGCACTTACCGTAAGTCACTTTGGATAAAAGCATCAGCTAAATAAAGATCAAGTAATGTTCTACTCCCTATCTATAATAATCCAACTAATAAAAACAATTTCTGAATTTTGAGAGTTGTTATCCTAACCCCTCTACACACGTTTGCCAATAAGCCAATTTTACAGACTAAGGAGAATATGTAGTTCTGAAAAAGAATTCAAAGAACAAAGTGGTCATGCCACAACACTGAAGAGACAGGATATCCAGAATCACATCTTAAGTTAGCTGTTGAGCTTTTTTTCTTTTTTTTCCCAAAAAGAATGGGGGAATCTGTTAAAATTCCATGTTGTATAATGATAAATAAATGAACCTTGAATAAATGGTAACATGTAACACAAAAAATGTACTACTGTAGTGTATCTGTATCCTTTATTTTGCCCACACAAGAAATATTACATTAGTAAAACATGCATCTTAAAAATAGTATTATTTATTATTAAGTATTGGAAAATTTTAACTTTAGCCAAGAAAATGGCAATAAATGAAAAATCAGGGGATCACCAAAGTCATTAGGATTCAACCTCTGGGCCCCCTGGATATCTGTGCCAAATTTCATGACAAACCATACAATAGTTTCACTTAAAACCAAAAATGTCAACCTCGTGGTGACTGTAGAGGTCAGGATATCACCAAAGTCTGAGGAATTTATCCTCTGGGGACCACAAATGTCGAAATGTAGAAATGACAAAGTTGGTGACTACCTGCTTTCCCCTTTTTTCACACTTAGTTTGTCAAAACGTCCCAAATCATGTGGAGAATTACTTCCCTGTTTGATTATCGTTATATTATCTCTAAGTATGAAAAAGCTTTGCCTGGCACAAAATAAGAAACAGAAATGCATCCTAAATTTCATGTGTAACATCTGTCTCACTCACATCTGTCTGCTGGATTTTTGTTCAGAAAGTAAAACACTTCATGTGTCCTGTGTTCCAGAATTGAGGAAGAATGGTGTACTGAGTACTGCACAAATCCTGTTTTCCCAACAGCTGTTAAAAGTTGGTGGTCTGACTCACTTTGTTTCTACTTCCTTCGACCTTGACACAGCTCTGTAGAGTCCAGCTCGCTCCTTTAATCAGCCTACACTCTGAGCCTCAGCCTATTGTGTGTGTTTGTGTGTATGGAGGTGTGTGTGCCTGCAGAGATGTGATTCCCAGTGCGGACAAAAGGTTAGTTATAGGATGCAGCCTTTCTGGCTCACACAGTGTGTCCTATTATCACCAACATATTGGAGTGGTAGGCTACATTACCCACAGCGTTGGCACCACACCAACAACCTCACTTCTCTTTCATCATCATCTGCAATACTGCAGAAAAAACTAAAAGCCCAATGCACATTTTGAATTTGCGCATAAAGAAACCTGAATGGAAATGGCAGGAAAAAAAAACCAACCTCCACATATGGCAAAAAAAGTCAATGGAAACAGACTTAGTGAATATATCATGAAATACTTGAAGCATGCAACTTAAGCGTCAATGAATCTTCCACTCCACTGAAAAATGGCGGGAGATGAAAACATCAGATTTGTCTGGAGAGATGAGGAGCGTAACATTCTTCAAATTAATACATGAAACAAACATAAATAACATATTTCCGTCACGTTTTCCACCATTTGAGGTTTGACTGAAGCTCTTTTCTCTTCTCTTCTGCAATGGTGTAACAGCACCCAACTAGAGAATTAACTCTATCAACTATTTATCTCTCAAATTTTATAGCAATCCATCCAATAGTGGTAGAGGCATTTCACTATGAAGCAAAAATGTCAACCTGATGGTGGCTTTACAGGAAAATCAGGGGATCACCAAAGTCAATAGGATTCATCCTCTGGGTGTCAGGATCTGGACTTTTATTTTCTTAAATGTAGACTTTTTGTTGTTCCTAGTTTATTGTGAATTGTGGTTTGGTTCTTGTGTGTTCTTGTCCTAGTGTTTTACCCTTGTCTACTGATTGTGTTCACCTGCGTTTTGTTACTCACCTGTGTTTTATTTCCCTTGTTAGTCTGTTCCTTTATAGGCCTTTGTGCTTTGTGGTGTCATTACCCTATGTCGCATGTGCTTTGCCTCAGTGTTTCTTGTTACCTACCTTTTGTGTTTTTCCTTTTTGAAGATACCTCTGTGTTACTTGGCTTCCCTGCACTGTGTACGTGTTCAAATAAACCTGTTAAACTTACTACAAGCTTCCTCCTCTGTCTGTGATTGGGTCCTCTCCTAACATGCCACATAACAGAATGACACCACCCAGCGGACCGTGGCCGGAAGGAAGGGGTCGTCTCTTCAATTGTTTTAGCTATGTATGATTCGGATTCAGATGAGTCGGAGGGACTGATTTAGTGAATTTATATGAGGATTCACGTCTGGCATTTTTCCCGGGAGTCCGTGAGGGCCGTAGAAGACGTGTGCGTCAGCGGAGGTCTCAGCAGCTCAGAGAGGGTGAGCATCGGCAGTTTTCGCCTCCAGTGTCTCCCCAGCAGCCGCTGGCACCTCTAGTGTCCCCTGAACCTCAGCTTTCGCCAGTCTCTGTCCAGCTGTCACCAGAGATGGGTCCAGCAAACGTTGGACGAGGTAGTCTGGTGGGCCCCCTGCACGACATGCGACGGTTCTTGAACCTATGGATGATGAGTGGGGAGGACACGTTCCGGAGGTCCGCCTGGACTATTCTTCAAGAGAGGGTGGCCGCGGAACCATGGACAAAAGACATCTTGTTTCCGTGGTTCTCCAAATCGTTTGTCCTCTCAGTTCCCCAGCTGCAGCCTTCACCTCCAGAGGTTCCCGTGCCGCTGCCCAGCGAGCAGCCCCAGGTTCCCGTGTTGCTGCCAGAACCGCAGCAACCCTTCGCTCCAGCTGGGCCGCAGCAACCCTTCGCCTCTGCTGGGCCGCAGCACTCACCTCCAGTCTCGCCAGAGCCCCAGCCAGTGCATCCAGCACAGCCAGTGCCTCCGTCACAGCCAGTGCCCCAGCCAGTGCCTCTCCGCCTCCTGAGCCTCCGCCTCAGCCATGGCCGTCGCCTCCTGAGCCTTGGTCAGCCCCTAGCCAGCCACGATCTTCAGTTCCTCTGTCTGCGATTGGGTCCTCTCCTAACATGCCACGTAACACTGTATCTGTATATGTCTGTACAACATGTTGTGCCAATCCATCTAGTCCATGTGGAGATACATATTTCACTGAATAAGTGAAAACTTAGACCTGCCAGTGGCACTAGGTAAGAAATGGGGATCACCAAAGTCAGAAGGACTCTGGTGACCATGAATGTCTGAGTAAAATGTCATGGAAATTCATCTAATGGTTTCTATGTTTTTTCATTGGAGAATATTTTTTTGTCTTTTTCTTCTCAGATTTGTCAAGCTTTGATCATTGTGAAGAAAAACAACCAGGGAAAGGAGAAGCAAAGTAAATCCATGAAAGGATCAGAATATCACTGGCATGCCTTTTTGGGTTAACAGTGATTTAAATTGTTTATGGAAGTTGTCAGATTTCCTACAGTGGCCTTGAATCCCGGCTGCTTAATGTAAACTAATCTATACTGTAACAAGAAAACCCCAAGGATCACTGTGAAATATATGTCTCTTAGAAATTATAATTAATGTAAAATAATTCCCCTGAGCAAAATTGTACATTTAAAGTGTTATCAACTCACAGAACTGGCCTGGTTTGATGTGGCTCCCTGATGTCTGATATTGGCAAATGTTCCTTTGTGATAATTTGTCCAGACATAGTTTGGAGTATTTCTACAATAGCATGCGTTTTGTCTCTGCATGTTGTAGCTACGTGGCATCATGTACAAACAGAGCGTCAGCGGGCCAAGAATTGAGCCCTGAAGAACCTCACATGCAAAAATGATAGGAAATACTTTTACTTTCCATGGCAATGAAAATGTGAAAATTATTTTGTGAAAGAAAGAAGACAAATTTGATAACAGATATGAATATCAACCCAACCGGTCGAGGCAGATGACCGCCCACCCAGAGCCTGGTTCTGCTCGAGGTTTCTGCCTGTTAAAAGGGAGTTTTTCCTTGCCGCTGTCGCTTGTGCTTGCTCTTGGTGGGAATTGTTGGGTCTCTGTAAACATAAGGAGTTCTCTTTATGGGAAAGTGCCCTGAGATAACTTTGTTATGATATGGCGCTATATAAATAAAACTGAATTGAATTGAATTGATTTGACTTAAAATTGATATGTAGGTACATCAGTGTGGTCAGATGTGTCTTCAACTCATTTCCCATCAATTTGTTTTGGTAATTTTAGAGGTAGACATGCAGAGTAGAGTGGAAACGAGGACAGTATTATAGATCAGTTGGTAACTGCTCCTATTCTGATGGTTGTAATATTAGTGAGGTGTGGAGTGTCTTACACTGGAAAACTTGCATTTGAGAGAAGGAAATACACTCTGGATTTTTTTTATTTATTCTTGTTCTCTCACTAACCCTCTACAAGCAAAGTGACAAGCTGACAAGCTGATACAGATATGTTTTATGATGGATATTACCTGTAATACTAAGTGAGAGTGCCTGCATGCCACTGCATCCACACACATCAGGGATGAAGTGCTGTGTGAGCACCCATCGATTCCCGATCCAGTGTCTTCTCCCCAGCGTACACGTACTCATATATAGACAGACGGCCTTGATAGACAAGTAGCAGAATTACACATTTTCTGAATCATTAGACAATTATCTGGCATTAACCCCACCGAGGTGTAGGGATTGCTGGAGCTGCTTTGATGTTAATCTGTTCACCCCCCTCTCTCAGGCTTGATAGCCAGCTGACACTTTATTTCCTAATGACGACACACAGACGCCTGCCAGAGATCCTCACAATTTAGCCTATTGACGCTGAGAAGAGAGATACCTTTTGTCTCTCTTCACTTGTCAATAAGAACACTGATTGTTGCTAACTGGTTTGCTATAGGGCCTTGTTTACTAGCTATTGCAGTGGTTGGTTTATTTCATGCACAGATGCTGACGATAGTCTTTAAGCAAAAACCTGTGAGTTGCATTTTGTCACTAGTACAGAGTCTAATGGTGCAAAGTCATTCTGTCTGGGTATTTGGTCCATAGTAAGATATCTCGACTACTGACTGGACTGCCATGAAATTAGGGAATGGTATTCATTGTTCATAGAGAACCAATCAATTCCAACAAGCCCTCCAACCTAACACCACCACCTTCCAGAAACACTCATGACCATAACAGTGATTCGTATGATTCATATGTTATCTGATCTGTCACCTCTATTGTTAAGGTTTGGTTTAGTGTAAGCAACTAAAACCTCTTTATTAATATTTGAGAAAGCTCTTGGCCATGGTTAAAAGAAGCCAGTGTTGACTGTCGGGAAGAGATGGGATGTTAACCATGGTCTCTGGAGTCAATGTCAGACACTTTTCCAACCCATCCACCCTGATGTAAGAGGTTTTGCAGTGCAACTTCTTGCTGTGTGTGTGGGGGGGTTTGGGGGTGGCGACGAAAGGAATTGTGTAATGTGAACATAATTCCCACGGATACTAGGCTATTTTTAGCATTTGAACAAATGACCAATGCTGTCATTTTTCTGTTGAGGACAGTCTCAGTGATTACCATACTTATTTTGGTGACAGCTGACCTTTCATTGAGCACTATCATGGCCTTGCTCCCAAGAGGATGAACCTTTTCTATTTAACAATGCTTCATGACTTTTACTATACAGCTCCTCCCAGGTGAAAACGTCTACTAAACTACTAACTGCATCTAATCTACTAGTTAGCTGTAACATACATAGCCATAAAATGTGCTGAGCACATTCATTAATTGAAGGGGATCAACGGTTTTGATTTTAATGATCCCACAGCCTTAGTGCCACACTCGGGATAGTAAAATGAATGACGCTTTACTTATGTTTAATTTTTTACGCCTTTGTGTGGTGTAAAGAACAGTTTTCTTTTTTTCAAATGATAGGTTATTACTTAAACGAACACATTTTGGGAAACATGCTTGTTCATTTTCTTTTTTTGGAGTGAAAGACAGTGAATAAGCATATTTCTTTATCAAAAACTCAGCTAACCACATACTGACTCTAGCTCCATACTTGACATGACATTTTGCGTTTTTTCTGTTTTGTAGGGGAATGAATTGTGACTTGGCAGCTAATGTTTAATATTTTAACAGTTAATCAAAAGTACTAACAGCATATTGCTTTAATTTTGCATTGATGTTTTGTCTGTTTCTTTTATTTGTGATTTTAGCTACCTGTTCTGGTCTGTACAGCACTTTGGTCAACCAGGGTTGCTTTTAAATGTGCTTTATAAATACAATTGACTTGACTTGAGTGCTTGTCAGGTGGGAAAAATGTGTTTGTAGTGCTGAGAGAAGACAGAGAGGAGACATTATTAACACTTAACACTTGGCCTAGTGTATGCAGAAAGCCGTCTCACTGCTCACTTTGCAGTGTGGTTACCATTTTAAGAGTCCTCTCTCCATGTACATGAATAAAAACCTTGTATTGAAAGAAATGTTCATTCTGACTTTTATTAAAGAACCTAAAGTAGAAAGAATTTCTCTACTACACTTTTTTGCAGAGAGTTAGATTAGACGATCGCACCATACGATAGACACGATGAGACAAAAAACAACACTCTAATTGTAAGTTATATATGAGGCTAGCTATTTCCTATGTTTCCAGTTTTTATGCTAAACTAAACTGTAGCTTCATATTAATGGAACAGAGATTACATTGTCAGTATTTTATCTTTAAAACATTGTAACCCTGAGTGCAGCAAAAGGAAATTTCTTTCCATGAAAATGTATTTTTAGATGATTTAATAAAAATTGGGATTCATGCAGACTGAGTGCTTTTGCTCTTTTCATGTCCACTGTGCAGTAATAAAAGATAAGACATGCAGCTGCTCAGCATGGAGGAAAAACGGTGAAGTTTAGGAGGGGAGGGGAGAACACATCTCATTCACTGCTGAGAGAGAACAAGAGTTGCAGTATAGACGATCGACTGGCCTCAGCAATAGAAAATCTCAGCACATCTCTCATCCTCTAACCCAGCCTGCTCTCTGTTTTCCCATCTCTCTCATTCCCTCTCTCTTATAGAATGAGATTCTTCCTTCGAACATTTGCGAAGACCTGATGTCCTTTTAAATCTGCTGCTCAGTAATGACCTCCCCCTGCCCCCTCCTCCTACTACCCCTTCAATCCGGCCTCTGTTGCCTGCATATCATTCATCACTGCTGGGACACTTAATGAGAAACCTTACCAGGGGAGAATCAGAAGGAAAGTCATTTAGATTCAATCAATACTCATTGAAGATATTAGAACATGTGTTGTTTCTTTGTTACTTAGCCCAGTGCAATAAGAGACGTGGTTACTAGTTAATGGACCCAGGATTAGATTAATAAATCTGGGTAAGAAAGAAAGAAGATACATTTGGCCTTGACAAGTAATCAATTGAGGGAAATATTAAAAACTACAATAAACAGACAAGAATGAAATAACTTTTATGTCATGTGGATTACAAAATGATAGTTTCTAGTACTATACATTGTTTAATTTATTTCTGTTTTATTTCTTATTTTTTCTGCTTGTAATAATCACTGCAACCCTATCTTAGTGACTGTATATAAAGATGGACGACATGACAGCTCCCCAAAAGTGAAGCCAAAACATCTGGATCTGACTGCAGTATAGATAGGTCATAAACCCCACCCCCTCCATGTTAGCGGATGGGACATGGACCAAACTGAAAAATCAAAGTACACGTCAAATCAAATTTCCCAAACGATGGTTTCTGTCATTTTAGGTAGTTCTTATCACGCTTGTTCAAGTGTTCCCTTTTGTGATAAGTTTAGTTTTAATT
Organism: Maccullochella peelii; assembly: GCA_002120245.1. Taxonomy (NCBI): domain Eukaryota; kingdom Metazoa; phylum Chordata; class Actinopteri; order Centrarchiformes; family Percichthyidae; genus Maccullochella; species Maccullochella peelii. Next base: position 30,833 of record LKNJ01002178.1, on the reverse strand, counting down.
AGTTATTTGATGCTATTAAAAGGGGGTGTGACGTCATGATTGACAGCTGTGAGTGTGCTCGCGATTGGTTTAAAAGGGTGTATGGATGGGAACTTGATACCACAGCTCCACCGTGGATCACTACTGCGCAGACTCTGGCTCCAAATGACGTCACCAGTGCAAGATGGCAGCTCCCACATCCGGGATATTTTGGCTTCATTTTTGTACAGTGGGAGGAAGTGGCCATCTTTACATACATGTATATATATTATGTTTATGGGTTGTACACAGGCACAGTGGTGCTTTGATCTAAATGCTAATATGAGCACGCTAGCATGCTCACATCAACAATGCTAACACCAGAGACTTCCGCCAGCCGAGCTGGCTAACTTCCGGTGAGCTCTATGCTAACTGTAATGGGGATAAAATAATTCATTTGTGTGGCTCTAGTAGACTTTCCAAATTCTATTGGACCAAACTGATCTAATATTCATAGTAAAATTAGTAATTTTGTGGGGGTTGTGATGCTCAAAACAATTTATCCACCGTTTTACAGCCACAACAGTAGCAATAGAGTAGGCTAACTTAACTAACTGGGTTGTGATTGGCCAGTGAGCCCAGTTCCGGAACACGAACGCAGCAAGCTCTCATGTGCATCCCTGAATGACAGGAACACAGATAGGGCCAGTAAAGAGACAGACAGGGCCAGACGGCTGGTAAAAACATTATGGATTTTTTGATGGTCCACCGGCCCACCGATGTGGCCATTACACCACTGGCATGAAGTAGCATAAAATGGAAATACTAGAAAGGGAATGTACAACCACCTCAAAACTGTGCTTGTGTGCAGTACTTTCCAACACTGGAGGAACTGGGCATTCCAAATTCGAAGAAAATGGGAATATTAGAAACGTCTGTGCATGTCCTTGTTGATATTGACTTGGATGCATGGACATAAACTCATTCTGTGGATGAAGAGATACATTTGAGCTGGCAGCTTGCCAGACAGATCTGAACATCAGCAAATTAAGCCACTCAGAAAATACTTTTAACAATCCACAGCACAATGCAACATGTTTAGTGTATTACTTGATTCTCCAGTCACAGCTCTCTGTACTGTTTGTTGATTAGTCTCACGAGCTACAGACTGCCTATTGGGTAAAGTCAGAGAGCTGTAACCAATGCAGCAATTGAAACAGAATCAGTCCATGTCTTCACATATCTATGCCTCTTAGACATTAGCCCCACTGCTCCTCAGTGATAATATAGCTCCAGATCCTCCTCCCAGAATTAAATGTGTTTAATAGACGAAGCGCTTAATGAAAATAATTCAAAGAGCCTCTGATTGGACAACCAGAGGTAAATAATAACTCCATCTCTGTGCACTCAGGGGCCAAGGGGAATGTAGATGTGCTTTGTCTCCATCAATGTACAAATGTTCCATTTTGACTTTACCCCTCTGACTCCACACAAACACTAGTCTTTTATATTATCAAAGTAATTAAGGCCACAGGCATAGTTTCCATTTAATGGGTGAAGCTTGTAAGACATCAACATCAAATCATGACATCTTTGCTCTTACGCTGCAGACATTAAAGCCCTCCATAAAGAATGTATGGCCAAAAAAAGGAGCCCAAGAGTGTAGCTTGATTGCCCTCATAATCTAGTGAGTCAAAAAAGGGCAGGGGATTAATTAAACGATGGATATTGATTGAAGCATTAGACCTTCAAACTGTCTGAGAGGAATTAAACTGTTTGGGAATGTGCCAAAAATACCAAGTGGGTCTCTGCAGCGGGGAATGGAGAGGGAGGTGTGGAGGGTGGTGGTACAAGGCAAGGGAAACTGGACCTCCAATTGGATGCCTGATGCGACGCCACGGCTCACAGCTCACACAGCAGCCTCGGTAGCTAAATCACAAGCAAAACAGCCAGAGGAGAGGTGTCTGCTGGGAGACACACAGGAGGCTTTGATGTGGGATCTATGTTGGCGTCAAGAACATGCTCCTGTTATTGCATACCGTTGTGTCTAAGTTTATAACATTGATGTAATAACAGTAGTGTGTAGAACTTGGACCTGTATGTTAGAGTGTAACTGTGTAAGTGTTTCTGAGGTAATTAAATAGGACTAGCTCATCTAGGATTTGACAGAAAACAGGATGGTGTATCGGTCCGGATACAGGAATGAAGATGAGGAGACTTAATTTCACAGTTCATGTAAGCGAAAGTTCTCCAGGCCTCCATGGGGAGCGCTAAGCGGAACAGCTTGATTTTCGACCCGAGAGAGAGAGAGAGACCAGAGATTGTGTTTGTTTTTGAAGCGGGAAGAAAAGTGGAGTAAAGAGGTGACATAAAAATGAATGTATTTTTTTTTACATTTGGCCTGTTTTCCCCCCTAGAGGCCTGGAGAATTCCTGTTGTGTTGACTGGATACGCAGCGTTTTTCTGTTGCATGTGTTTTCGGGGTTTGTGTGTTTTTGACTTTGCATCATTTCTGTATCTGCAGGGTGTTTGCTGTTAATGTTTCTCCTAATGTAAGTTTTGGGCCGTTATAGCGCATTTGCCCTTGTCGGCCATTGTAGTTTGGGTTTGCTGGAGCATAAACTTCCTCAAATCCAATAAAGATCAGGGCAGAGCCTCTAACGTTAGTCCATTCCTAATGCTTTTGCTCTGTTTTAATTTTTGAAAAGACACCACCCTCCCAACTCTTTAAAAGCAGATTATCACTCTGACTAGAGCCCCATGCACATCGTTTTGGCATGAAGAGAAATCCAAAGCTTGACAAACAACCCATGCCTTGTTGCTAAGGTTGCTAAGCTATGATTGGGTTTTGAGAATGATCAACTAGTGTGTATAAGCTGTTGAATGGACCAAAATCTCTTTGAAAAACTGCCAAAGATCAATCAAACATCCCCCTAAGATAAGAAGTGACAAGTGATTAGAGTAAAAATTCAACACATTATGGATTTGTTTAAATATTTAGAAGCGCTTTAGAGGAAGCTCATGATTATAAAAAAGTTCAACATCAAAGTGTAGCAAAGCTTCTAAAGACTCTGTGGATATAAAGATATCCAGTGAACAGTATGATTACCATGTCATACAAGCTCTTGTGGGTCAACTCATCATCGAGCAAGCGCTTTCCTGTGTCAAAATCCCCCCGCATGCATACATTCATGCCTCCCCTTGTATGCAGAACAGCCATTTCAATGCCGCCATGACCTTTCGTTTTCCCTGAGCCCCACAAGGGAAGTGCAGAAAAGGCAAAACCTGCAGATTAATCACAATGTCTCCCTGACACAGAGCTTTGATATCACCCCGAATGAAAAAAGCAGAATAGAAGTGTTCCTGCAATACTACCAATCGGATTAAGTTTCCTCCTGTCCCCGAAATGTGCAGATTGGAGATCAAAGTGTGAAGATTGTCAAAGCTCAGTTCTGTAGCTCTGCTTCAGACATAGCTTCCTGCTGTCTCCCTGATAAAAATGTCTCTCTCATCTGCTCAGTGTCCTGTGTGAGTTGCTGATGCATTTCCTTTGCTTGCACAGAAAGTAAATACCTTCAAGAACATTCCATAAAGCCACCAGGAATGATGTTCAAATTAAATGACATTTCTTTGTAGTTTCACTCAGCATGTCAGTCATGGCTCCAGCTACAATTTTCCAACATAACCTTGTCAAAACATAAAAGAGTGTGTGTCTGGACCAAAGCCCGTGGCCTCCCACTGCTCAGCTCATTTACATGGAGAGAAGGTCAACTGCAGGCTCGTCTTGCTAGACGGAGCCTCTGCGGAAGATTTGAATTATTTACACGTCATTCCCCACTCTCAGGATTATGGGTAATTGTGTTATTTTGCAGAAGCAATCACATAATAAACAATTAATCATATAAACAATGAATTAAGAAAATTAAAAGAGAGAGACTTATTGTTTTATTTTACTCTGCTACTACTTCACCACAGGGATAACCACGCTATGATTACAGCTTAGAAAGAAAACAGAAATAGGGAGGGCATTTGATATTGAAAATAAACTACCTAATATGGTGGTTTCTTTTATCATTTTCTCTTTTAAACACAACTTCATCTACACTCCCATTAGCTTCTCCATTTCCATTTCAGGTTGTTCATTTCCACTTTCTAATTTAAAATCGAATTTATCCATTTGCCATTTCAAGTTCCTCTTTTTGTCACCTGTCAATGGTGTCATATCCCCTTTACCCCCTCGAGATGCTATAACTTCCGGGGAAACACGGGAAACAGCAGATGATACGTCAGAGAGTGAGGAAGGAAGGAACACAATGTCACAGTACAATTACACTCAGTAACAGTAACACAACATTTTTTCTGCAACACAATATGTTGTTGTGTTAATTGCATGCCATTTTATAACACAATAATCCAGTCCTAATTTATTGATATGATATTTCAATATCAATCTAGCTTACTACAATGTGCTACTATAACAAGTGGCCACCAAGCTAATGCGTATGGTTAAGTTATTTTTAGTATTATTGTTTTGACCACAGATAACAGCGCTGGGCTACGCTACACCTACATTTATTTTTAATATTATTTTTGGTGCATTTAATGGCATATTAAGTTATTTATTGAGTCATTTAGTCATTTATTTTTAATTACGGCAGTTTTGGTCCCCCATACAATAGTGTATACTATAGTGTGTAGTGAGGGATCATTGATGATACACTTATGATACAAACAGAGTAGAGAGGTCATACTAGAGAGTTTCCTTTTTTGTATAAGGGTTCCAAATAGAAAACCAAGCTATTTTATATTAAAGCTTTTATTCATTTTATTAGTGTCAACAGGAGTTACCAATCTGTACATTTAGAATATTAAAGCTTTAATTTGTTTTATTAGTGTCAACAGGAGTTACCAATTTGTAAATTTAGAATAAAGAACCCAAAAGATATTTCTGTGCCTTGTGCCACCAGGCTACACATTAGTAGGGTTGGGTGTAGCTCAGATTTTCAAATATGATTCTGATTACGATCCTGTTTCTGTTTATGGATTCTGGTTCTTGTGGAATTGTGGATCAGATTTTTTCTTGAGTAAGAAAGAAACCAAAATATGTTGAAAGAAAAAACAACTAAACCAACTATCCTTTCTGCAGATTTAGGATCCAACAGTCATATGTCATAAATGAGGAGGTATCGTTTCGTTACTTTTTTGGTAAAAAAAGAAAAGAAACATAAATAATCAAAATATAAATCATCTTCATCTTTCCATGCAGAAGTTAATTGTAGTATTTTCTGATTCTGGGGCTTTGTTGTCAAAAACGCTGCATTCTTTTTTTATACCATATGAAAACTATTTTTCTAGCAGTGATCACATTTTGCTGTATCACTACTGTATTTAGTGAAGCTTAGCTACACTTATGAATGTCATCACTACACATTTTCTTTGATACAAGCTTAACTAGTGATGTAAATGGAAATGCAGTACGTTCAAACTTCATTTTCAGAAATCAATTAACAGAAGTGAAAAGCATGTTTCTTAATAAATCCCCAGTTTCTTGGACATTTGGATATTAAGAGTTCTTAATACCCAACCCTACTTAGTATCCCATGTAGTGTAAAATTTCATAATTTAAATTTTTATTCTCTCCATTAAATTGTCCTAACCCTTATCATCCTCCAAACATCACACCATATCCAGTCTGCTCACTGACAGAGATCAGCCAGTGACAGCTATTGAGCCATCACTTCAAATTGATGTGCACTCCTCTTTCATTCTGCTGCTCTATTTGGAGCTTTGTGCTCAAAGACAATGTCATATAAGGTTCGGGATCGACATCAGCTCACCAGCTACAAAAAGTTACTCTGTACCGCTCCATCAAGGCGGATCACACAGCCTCAAGAACACGCTCGGAAAATGATGCAGAGAGTTTTATATTTCAAAACTATTATGTTACATGTGATAGAATTTTCATTTTCTATTACCAGATATCAGATTACCAGATTTGTAATATGGTCAACCCCGAAAAGATCCAAACCAACAATGAATGTATCTATTAACAAGTATTATGTGTGTATCACAGCCTGATATCTCTTCTTCCTCTGTGCCACAGAGCTCCATTGTTGTCCAAAAACTATTAAAAACTCATCAGTGAGCCACACTGCATTTGTAGTTACAAAATACTATATCCTTATATTATATTGTATTTCATTGAATATTTTTTGCCTAAAAACAGTCAAATTTAGAGGTATTTAGTGTTAAAAAAAAACCCAAATCAGAATCAATCTTCAAAACCCATTAGGGATCATTTTTATTTAACTACAGAATGTAAATTTTTCCCCATGTTGTTAGCTGTCCATGCACATTGACGAGAGACCCTGAATGCTCCGCCATCGTTGTTATAGTTATCACCAACATGTTATCATGTGATCATAGTTTCTTTTTCTTACACATGACACACTACACTGAGGCTGGAGAAAGTTAAGGTGAAAGACAGAACAAAATATCTCCAGTTCAGTTTTAAAGTTGGTTCTTGACCATGTGATATAATCATGTAATTTGCTATGATCCAGCTCCAGAAAAGCTACTGAAATACATGGACCAGAGGTAAAATATTTCTAATAAGTAATTCAGCCTCCCATATGTAGCGAATATGGTGACTCCAGTTTTGCATCTTTCACAGAGAACTCTGGGTCAAGAAACGGCCCTGCAAGGACTCATGGAGGACACTAATGGCAGGTTTAGTGACAACTGACCTTATGACGGAAAGGCCCAAACACTCCCACATTCCAAAATGTGGCCTCATGAAACAAAAGACAAAGAAACTGACTTTGCAATGCAAAATTGAATGTACATTGAATATCTTTAATGAACAATATGGAAAAGTATGTAGTTTTGATTTACCAAACTGATTCTGATGATGATTTTAATTTGCTGTGCTTATAGGTAGCGTATACAGTATAGACATAGGATATCAGGTTAATGTTCAGTGGTTGATATACCACTTCGTAAGATATGTGAGGTGTCCTCCAGCAGCCAAGATGCCAAGCTTTTAAACATGGGAAAATTAGACGTGTTAGACTTATTAATAGATAATTCATTCTTTAGAAAGACGAAGAAATAATTAAGAGAGAGGTAGGATGGGAGGAGTGTAGTTTTGCGCTGTTGACATAGGACACCGCCGCCCCTTGGACAGAAGACTGTAAAACAAGAAGCCCAAAGACCCCTCTCTTCTCTCTTTTCCAAAAAAACTCTAGTTGCTGATCTTCTCTTGCCTTTGGCTATTTGCCTCATCCTGTAGCGACATCTATCAATTAAACAAATACCGCTAAGAGGCTAAGTAGGTTCTTAACTGTGACACGATACAAATCTATACTGAAGTCCAGAGGCGGTTTATAATATTTATTGAACAAAAGCACTGACAAGCAATTGTTGTACTGAAATAATTGTACTTACCCACTTTGCCTGAATCCCGCCATACAGTGAACATGTGAAACCACACCCATTTACCGGAAGTGATAATAACCAAAAAGGACATGTCCAGCCTAAACAAGTAATAAACACAGGCTAAATACATGTTTTGTCTCCTACACTGAGCAGCTGGCCCATTTGCCCGGAGATCAGCTGAATCCCTGAACCGCACCAAACGTGCTGAAGGCCAGCATCCAGCAAACTTCGAGGGGAAGAAATCTTCTGAAAGAAACCTGGCTCCAGTCTGGCTGCTAAACGCTGGCGTTTCTAACATGACAAAAGTTAGAAGTCAGAAATGTGACAAACTATGACAAACTGAGACAAACGCTTGCACCACTGCATCTCCCTCCTCCCCTCCAGAGCAACTTATCCCCTGGCCATCTAAACCACCAGGTGAAACTTTACTTTTCCTGTGATATCAGGGTTAAAGCTATAGGTTACTAAGAGTAATTAAGAAGCGTTAGGTCATGAGTAAGATCTACCATCACTATAGAAATGATATTGAATTGCTTAAAGTTTCACTTGTGCTTCCCAAACACCTCTCAGCTGCTGCATGGTGCATTAATGTGATTTCACTGGTTAACGATAAAGTTTTCATCCACTGAGTGGTCTCCGGTGTTTCCTCAAATTAATACATCTTACCATCATTCACTGCTTTATCTGGGATTGGGTGGTCCTCATTCATTCATTAATCGCTGTATTAATTGCATTTATTCATTCATCTGTATGTTTAGGAGTTATACTGTAAGTTGTGCGTGTAGTGTACTTGATTATGTGGTTTGTGTGTATGAAGTATTACGGTGACTGTACAAGTCAAAAGCAAGTCAAAAGCTAAGTAGCAACCTCCAGATTGAGACTAAATTAATTCACTGGCAATCGTTTTCCCTTTTTAAAGGGTGGTGCCCCAGAGGTGAATTATGAATTGTTCTGATAGCCCGAAGTTGAGTGAACTTCATCTTTTGTATCAATTAATGTGTTAACAGTACATTATTTTGTAGGCTTATTAATTATTGTTGCATATTTTTGGACCATCCATCCATTTTCTTCCATCCATCTTCTCCGGGGCCGGGTCGCGGTGGCAGCAGGCTAAGCAGGGTTGTCCAGACGTCCCTCTCCCCAGCAATGTTTTCCAGCTCCTCCTGGGGGATTCCAGAAGAGATATATAATCCCCCCAGCATGTTCTGGGTCTACCCCAGGGTCTCCTTACAATTGGACATACCCGGAAAACCTCCAACGGGAGGCGCCCAGGAGGATCCTGATCAGATGCCCGAACCACCTCAGCATATTTTTGGTGCTGCTTTTATTTTGTAGTATTAATGCTACATTGAAAATTAAGTTATTTATTTAGTTGTTTATTATCTAGAGAGTAGGAACAAAACTTCTGAGGTTGAAAAGAGTGTGTTAATTGCTCCCATCGAAATATCACGCAACCCTTTCACAATTAGCGGGCTGGAGGGTATACATCATAAATAAAAAGCTTTATCTTTGTGGACTACATTTCAAATAAGTCTTGTCTGCACCAAGATTATCTGAGTGAACACACAGAGAGAAAACACACAGTTTGAGTGTGAAGCCCATAGAGATCAAACAAAGCAAAAACAGCAGTGAGAAAGTCATCTGAAGGTAGACTCGCTCCCTGCTCCCTGTGTCTATTTAATTTCTGATTATCGCACAGATATGTGGTGTGATCATTACAGAGCGATGCCAAATGCCTATTGCCCTGTTTGCTCAGGGCTCCTCTCCTTGGCAAGGCAATCACTGATGAATATTTAAAGCTCTCACTAACAGAAATAGATTGTCGGGGTCATATGAGGTGTCTGCACTAAGTGTCCCCCATCCTGTTTCGATGGCCACACTCAAGGACACTCAAAAGCGCTTCAAAGAACTGAAGGCTGACATGCTGATCTAAGACCAGCTCTTATGGCAACAATCCTTTTTCACAGCAAAGCAGCTATAACACTCTGAGCAACATAATCAACAAGTCTGTGGATGTCCATTTATTGTCGGAGTTAAGTGACGAGATTCAGCCAAGTGGACGTTCAACATGCCTGAAAACTCTCCCTAAAAGATAACACTTTACAGGCAAAAAAGCACTGGATTGCTCTACTGAAGTCATTTCTAACATCTAATACTAGTTTGTAACCGCAGAACCATCTGAGAAGTCATCCTTGGAAACTGTTTGGAAAAGGGCAGGCACTTTCAAAAAATACTTGGCAGGTGATTGGATGAACCATCTATCTACATCTATCACGAGCTAACTTCAACCAATCAGATCACCTAAACATATGATGTAGTAGGAGAGCCAAAGCCAGTCGGGAGAAGAGCGAAAACATCTTTTAGTTTGAGAAAAGCCTTCAGTGCCGTTCTTTGCTCTTCTTTCAATGAAGAAATACTCTCCAGTTCTGATAGAACTGATACTACAGCAGCAGCTAAGCCCTTTATGTGCTGCCACTGCTGTTTTCGAAAGAACAGTCACAGACATCATGCCTCAACCACATCCATAGCTGCCAGTAGTTTTTCATAGGACACTGATTGGCCTGGCAAGATGGATTCTCTCTCGCAAATCCACCTGCCTCACAAAGTAAACTAGTTTGTTTCAGACTAGTGAAACCACACTAAGAACCAGGGCCTGTACTTATCAACCAGTGATCCAGTGACTTTTCCTCTAGCACCTTATCTTATCCAGGTAAACGTCTACTGAATGGATTGGCACAAAATTTTGCAGATATCCGTGGTGCCCAGGCAATGTATCCTAACTGACTTTGATGATTCCCTGACTTTTCCTCTAGTGCCACAATGAGGTTGACATTTGCGGTTTTGAGCGAAATGTCTCGACAGCTGTTCGATGGCTTGCCATGACATTTGGTTCACACTCTCATTTCCCCATGAAGGTGAATTGTAATAACTTTGCTGACCTCGTAATGTTTCCTCTAGCGCCATCATCAGGTAAAGCGTTTGTGTTTAGTGCTCATTAGTCATTAGTGCTATATGTTCTGTCTGATATTATTGCTGCTTAAGTACCCTAAAACTATATGTTATAAAGGGCAAAACAAGGAATATGTTATTGCCTGATCAAAGCCTCATTGCCATAGACCACTAAATTGATGACATTACAGCTTCTCCTACCATCACTCAGAGCAGAGAACACACCTGAAGGCTTAGCATACAAGCTGTCAAACAACTGCAGTAGAGAAGCGATTGCATCACCTTGACAAAAGAGGGTCTTTATAGCTGCTTTGCAAAGTGACTTGAGCAGCCGTCTTGGTGCTGCCCACTCTGTCTGAGGATAAATCAGGTTAGCAGTGGATTAGGCTGAGGCACCTTGTTTGTGTAATGCACTTTATTTTCCTCAGAAAGCCTTCACTGCTGTCAGGAGGCATTAGTAAAAAATTGTCAATCTTTCGCTTCTGCAGCTGCTACTGCTCGCTTTCTCTCTGTCAGACTTTCTCCCTGGAGATTTGGTGAGGCTGCAGGATGATAGTTACTTCAAGAGTATGTCTCAGCTTTTGAGAGCTGATATGGGTAGAAATGAATGCTGCAACTGGGAGAGACTTTGATCTACTCATAATCCCGGCTGTAAGGTCCTGGCTCTGACAAGTGACAAACTGTCAACTGCTAATCATGTCATCGGGGCAGCGTGATGGAAAAGCAGCTCTTTTCACCTTGAGCTAGTTGTCTTCATTATACAGACAACATATTTTTGTGTTTTTCAAAGCCTCCGAGAACTGAAAGACAAAGCGATGAATCCACAAAGGACCCGAATTCTGCTTTGCCCACTGTTTCATTCGAGAGGCATTTAATCATTTTTCCTCTCTCCGTTTTATGGACGATGAGTTGATATGAAGCCATTCCAAAACTGGAACAGATATAAATTGAGAATGTGCTGGCCCAGACGCTGTTTATCTAATGAAGTCATGTAATGCAGTAATCATCCTTTCTCTGCCAAAGCAACTGTCGATGTATGCCAACGCAACCATAAAGTTACTTTCCTTAAAACCCTGGTCCTGCATCATCAGACCATTCACACAGAGATGTTTGCTTTAGTCAGTAATAGCTGTGAAATCATCTGCAATTATGCCACAAAATCTGGGTCTGAAATGGCTGGATAAATCCAATCCATTCACTCTTTATTTCCCTCTGTTACTTTCAAACCATCCACTGTGGCTGGAATAACATGTTATTATGTTATTATTTCAGGGTGTGGTGCTTATTGCTGTGCTGTATCTATGTTGCATTTCCCAGAATGCACTTGTCAGTGTGTCTATCGTAGAGATGTCTTATTCCTCAGATGATGATGACGTTTGAACGTCTGTAGGTGGCACTCTTTTATGTCAGCTGTGTTGCTGATCATCCTACTGTACCTGACAAAGAGCCAATTTGGACTCGAAAAATTTGACTTTTTCTAATGTAACAAAAGGTAATAATAAAAATAATATTAATAAAGTGAGCATTCTACAGTGCTGCAAGTCCTTGGGCAGCAGTTTTCAAGCTAACTCCCCAGTTTATTATGTATTTACTCATTAATATCAATACATCACCTTGGCTGCTGCTTTAAAATGCATACATTTGTGTGCACCAGATGTTTTTTTCTCAGGACAGAGCTACTGAACCAGTCCCAACACATTCATAATATTTCTTTTTTTTGGAATTTTCATCTTTATTAGACAGTCGATAGTTGAGTACAGACAAGAAATGAGGGAAGAGAAAGATGGGGGATGGCAAGCAACCAAGGTCCTCAGTTGGATTCAAACCAGGGATGTTTCAATTACATGGTCACCAAGACGCCCAATTGTGCATGCATTTTATGCCATTCGATGAGTGAAGTGATGATGAAGTGCTGCTAATTTCATTTGACGGACTGCTATGCGCCAGGTGTTTAGAGGAACACAGGTCAAAGTTGAAATGAATTGACTTCAGGTTGGATCACTACTGTATTACACCAATTATCATCAGAAAGTACCATGTATTTAAATGGAACTGTCGGTGACTACTATCGTTACGCCTTCTAGAATTGCTTCCCATACAGGATTATGAAGCACGGTATGGTATTTCTGCAAAGTGGTGACACAGCACTGTCGTCTGTTAGCTGCAGGAGTGCATACAGCTGAGCAGAATAAATGAAATGAGCTCTGACCTGTACATTGGAGTGGGTCTCCAGGCAGGATGGGAGAAAATGTCATGAGACAGCTTGACAGCTTATTGGAGTCAGAGTGGTGGTCGATGTTTGCATCAAGACTCGTTGAGAGAGGAGGGAATGTTAAATATTTCGACGTTCATAGGGTGGAGAGGGTGTCAACCATGTCCTCAGTCTGAAGGATGGGATCAAGTTACATGTGCCATGTCAGCTCAAAATGGTCATTATGATAATGTGGTTCAAAAAAGGTTAATAAAAGAATATATTTCGTGATTTTTTGCATATATATTCCAAAAGATATATTATATTACAAGATTTGTAACACTGGCGCTAAAGGCCTTTACACAACAGGGATGTGATGAATACACAACATGAAAACGCAAAATACTTGCATGCAAATGTTTCACTTCATACAGGGAGATGAAAATTTGCAATAGAAACAAAAAATGACTTGCGTAATATTCACGTTCTGTGTTTTGTCATGACAAACAGTTCACAAAAATATATTGACATGCAAATTAATTGCACAAAAAAAACACCCCCGGTGAGTAAAGGCCTTAACTGTGAGCCTAATGCTCATCACTTAACAGAAAACATAACTGTTGGACGGATGAAAATGGACACACAACTGGTTTCAAAGCTCTGATAAACCCACACTACCTGTCCAGAACCAACAGACAGACAAAGTAGTGAAAATAGTGGCATTAACATTAGCAGCTGAAGAGCTAAAGATATTTCCCTGAGGAGTTGGTGGAGACCAAACCAGAGCTATTTTACATTTGATAGGTCACCAGAAATACAACTCCAAATAAATGCTAATGGTGCTCACTGTCTGTTGGATATGTAAAACAGCAGTAGTTTGCTAACATGTTAGCCATATCAACTTGTCAAGGCCATAACATGTCAAATTCATTTTAAGCTTATTATGGACTTCTGGCCAAAGAAAACTGATTCATGCAGCTTTAATGTTGCTAATGACATACTAAGTTAGCATTAAAGGATACAATACGTTTGTAGTTTCTGTTGGTAATAATCTTGTTATTACTAACAGAACTCGGCAGGATTTGAAAAAAAAATCACCTGGTTGGTCAAACTCATTTGGAAGAGAAAACAAAGGCGAACTGTAAATTTATTACTCAAACAATCTGTTTTAAACATCCATCACAGTTTACATGCCCAACTGCTGCTTCAACTTTGTTCCCATACAGTATATCAGAAAGTACTTTGGTGGGTACAGTGTGATCAGAACTGATAGAAATTAGATGGCCAAAACTATGAGTTGTAAAACAGAAGTATCTTTTAAACTATAGTATGACTGGACCATGCTAATTCATTCATAAATGAAATAAGCCATGGTTTAAATGTACGTATTGCAGTTTAATTGTAATTCTGACATGATGCTTCTTAAATTACCTCCAAACTCACAAAACAAAAACTTCTGAAACTAGCCTTGTATTAAAAGTTGCCACCCACCAACCACTAACATGATTTAAGATTTTTGATTATATTGATAACTCTGTTTCTCTACAGCACCCAACTCAAGGTAACACATGGCAACAAACATGATTGATGTTTTCAATCAAGCTATGGTGGATTCTTTTTTTGCCGTCTGCCATGATGCTGTCAAGTGGAGGAAGGATGTGTTTGCGAGGCCTCTGGAGGCTGGCGGCGGGTTCCCTGGGACTGAGGATGCTGGCTGCTTGACAAGGACAGGGTAAGGCTCCCTGGAGAGTACACAGGAAATGAAATATGGATCGACCAAATCTATTTAATGTCAGTACACTTTAACAAAGTAAGATATCAAAGCAATGGGGTACCTCTTAATGGTCATCCACCTCAAGAACACAGTGTTCGGAATGGCATTCATCACAGGCTGTGACAGAGAAAGATACTTCACTAGTCTCAAGGTTTGAGTGTGTTGATGGGTGTTAAAGATTGGGGCTCGCTGAATGAGCAGGTGGGTGTAGTTGACAGAGTGTGAAGCGATCAAGCATCGATCTCTTTGCCTTTCATAAACTCATTGTCCTCGGGTGTTCTTGGCTGGTCAAGTAGATTTGACTTTGTCCACTGCTATGTGTATGAATAACTGAAGACCATTTAGACCATTTGTTTGACCTGAACCCTATTATCTTGGGACCAGTGTTACTTGGGGTAGTTTAATGATTTGGAAGAAGTGAACTGTGACAGCAAGAAAGTATTCCAATGTAAATGACCCACTGAGCAATTTAACATTGACAAAGGAAATCTAAATAACCTAATTAGGCTAAAATTCTAGGCTAAAATGAGATTGCATGATGTTTTTATTCATATGGGATTTTCCTGCTGTGACACTTTGGTCATAGAAGCTTCATTAGACAACACTGAAACATAACACTAGGTGATTTCTTTACATTTAGGAAAAAGCATAGGTCTGTCTACATTGGCAAACACTTCAAAAAGAAATGAATCTGGGCCTATTCAGAATGTATAGGTTTGACACAGTGAAGTGGTCAAGGTACAGACCTATAGGAGACAGCTGTTGGCTAAACTCAATTTGGGTCACATTGTCTGACAGGTTTGCCTAAAATCAGAAAATCCCAAATCTGTCTCCAAGTGAGTATGTTCATATACTATAGATTGCCAATGCACGTAGTAGTGTGATATTTAGAAGTGGAGATCATAATGGTCGGGGCCCCTTAACCTCTTGGGCCTAGGGGCCTGTGCCCTGCAGGCCCATTCAGTAATCCATCCATGCTGTTAGGAAAATATTAAGAATAGACCATATCAATAATAACAATTGGTGCCACTAATTCTCTGGTGCCATTAAACCATTGCAGAAGAAGAAGACGCCACAGCAAGATGACGTAATTAAACGAGCACCAGTCAAACCTCAAACAAAAGAAAACGATTTGGAAAACTGGATGGAAAAATGGGATTTATGTCTCATGTATTCATTTGAGGAAGATAATCAGTGCACACTTTTGGACAGTCTGTCCTTGAAGGAATTCACGGTGTTGCTCTCATTTGTTCACAAATTGTTGGATGAAGCAATTTCAACATCGGAAAGGCGTGGGAGGAGGGGGATTCAGACACTGTTTGTTGATCCAACAGTACTTTGTTTGAACCATACATACATACATACAAGTGTCTGTCTTCAGTACTGCAGTGCAGGTTGTCCCCATCTTAAACTGTAGTGCTGACACTTAACCATGACCACCCTACGCAAAGTATTTTGCGTGCCTAATGTTCACCCAACCAGTCCTCCAAACTGAACAACAAAACAGATCATTTGTCATTGCTTTCCAAAACAACTCAGATTAACATTTTCTGAACCTTTCTGCCCCTATAGGCAGGATATCAATTGTCAGTGCCTTCCAAAACCTGTCACAATTCACGTTACATATGACCAAAACAAGAGAGATTAATATGACTGTTTTCTGATTCACTGCCTCTGTGGTTAAGGTTTGGTTATGTTAAGGCGGCAAAAAGTAATTTAGTAGTTAAGGGTAGGAAAAGATGACGATCATGGTTAAAAAAACAATGACTGGAGACAGGGACGTGAAAATCAGATGTGTATGCCCAACCATTCACCCAGACCTTCTCTGTAAGAGTTTTTGTGGTGCTATAACAACATCACGCCACATTTCAACCTTAGAGACAACAAGCATTATTTGCACAGCCACAAGAGGTCACTCATCAGAAAAACATAACCACAAGTTTTAGGCATTTGAACACATTACTAATGCTGCCATTTCTCTAGTGAACAGTCTCCCTCATCCATACTGTAGATTAGGAAAATCCATTGTGAATGGTCAATCTGCCAAATGTGTTAAAGAAAAGCAATGCAGGCAGCTTTAGATTTCCTCATCACTGTATTTACTTATGTAAAATTGCTGCATGAACATGAGGTATGGTTAAAAAGTAATATAGCACATGCATAAGCAGAATGAGATTGCAAAATTAACAGTACAAAAGGTGTATGTATTGATGTAATCAGAGGCATAGAAACTGAAGTGGCAAGACCCTTAGATTGTACTGTGGCATACTCTTTTAAAGTGAATGTGAGTAGATAGATAGTAGAAAGGTACATAGTAGTATGTCTTCGTACTAAGACGACATCATCAAGGATATGTGATGCAAATGAAGCATCACTGTACATATTGGCTTCTCTGCAGCTCGTTTGTTTTGAGGCACAGATGGGCAGTTTCTACCTTCCTCATCTGATGAAAAACTGAGACTGAATTGGAGTCTACAGTCTGGTAATTTGATGAATTGCAATATAGTTTAGTATTACTGTATAGACCACTAAAGCACAATATGAAATTAAATGAATTTTACTTAATTTGAGGTCCCTGTCTCAAAGAGGACACCTACTGTTGCAACCAGCTCCTTACCATAAGTGATACAGTCCTCTAAGAACACACTATTTTCTGCACAGTTTTGGTTATTTTACTTGAAAGATTTCTGTATTTGTGAGCATGGAGAGTCATTCTTGATGACACATACACATGATAAATATTCCAAAAGCAAGGTACACTTACTTAGCTATTCACAGAACTTTCAACCTTGTCTGTACCTGAAGAAGGCCATGGGATACTATCGAAAGCTCCAGGTATAGCTAAGTATATGGACCTTGCAATTACATTATTAACCACATATTTTGTATTTGTGTTTCTGTCCATGCTTGTCTTACTGGGTTGAATTGGGTGGGGCTGAGTTGGAAAAAATATGTGTCACATATTGGTGCACTGTGAGGATTTAGTAACATTTGAATAAAAAGGTTGATAACAGTTATGGGGTTGTTTACCTATGTTTGTCAATCAAATGTGATGAAACCACACCTACACAGTCCCCATGACTTTAACTTTGTGCTTATTTAGTCACGAATATTTAATGTTCTGGAAAATACTTAAGATTTGAAAGCTAGTTTTCATGGGCTTAATCAAATTACTAAAAACAAATGACCAAATAATAGGGGGGATATCAATAGGGGCCCACAGCTCAATTTTTCCCCTGGGCTGTAGCCACTATGGATTCAGCCCTGGTAGTAATATCACAATATAGATCTTTTGTCATGTAGAAACCATCTGATTGGTGTTAATTATATGTTCATGAATATGCATGAGGTGAAAAGGACACAATAGCTAAACAGATCTCTTTTTAAGTCTCTCTTTCTTTCATTGCAAATGTTGCAAGTTGCAGATGAACCTTGGTGGACAACTTTAATTTCCTTTCAGTGCAGCTGTAACAGCTTTGTGGATTAGAGGCTTTTGTGTGTTTGAGCTTCTTTTCATTATGCAACAGGACGAGGTTTGGAATGAGAGACAGCCGAGTCATTGGCAGGCCAGACTGCTCACTGCTCATCTTCTGGCTGACCCCCTGTGCATATCAGTATATTTCCACAGCACATTGGTATGCATTTGGCTCTCGGCACCAACTGGGCATAATCGTCGCCTCAGTCTCATAATGGCGTGTGCACAGTTCTTTCCCCTGTCAAAAAGCCCTGCTCAGCAGCATCAGGTCAGGGAATTTGAGCAAAAAGTAGACAAGGAATGTTTAACAGCGCTTTCAAAAGCTAGGAAACATTTTGATTTAAGAAACCTTGAGGATCTTTCGGTTCTAAGGTCAAATTCTTTGTTCTGACATGTAAATCAAAATGTTCAACATCAGTTCTTACAAGGAAAAAGCACTTCTTCAAACAAAATGATATAAATAGTCCAGAGAGGGAGAAAATTCCTCTGCTGTAGAGGGGCTGCGCTCAAGTTCACGGCCTGTAATTATGCTATTCCTTTCTGTAGAGAAATGGCCTGAATTCCTCTCAGAATTGTTGATCTTGTGAGTTGTCACCACAAAGTTAATTTCCCCAGGGAGCGCCATATAAATTGCATGCCACTGAACAGAGGTAATAGCTGTGGTCTTGGAGATATGTTTGGCAGCAACTTCCAAGAGGCATGCAGAGAGAGCTGCACTGATTTTTACTCACAGTAGCACAGTACTTCCCGCTCATTATTTTGCAGTTGGGAACAAGTGTTTTGGCTACATCTCTGTATATTGCCTTGTGGTCTCCCAGCAATTTGTTGTTATTATGTTCATCTTTTTAAGAGTTGAGGTAAATTTTGTGGTAATCGAAACTGATAAAACTGTTCCGAGTTCATCTGTTGACTGGAGACCGGGGGGAGGGGGGGTTGTGTGTTGTTTTTTGTCCTGATGTAGAATTTGTAAAACTCTTTATGGGGTAATTAACATCAATTCTTAACTATAAGTGGAGACGGTCATACACCAACGTCCTTTTCAGGCTCATTCAAATTGTAATACTATTCTTCTGGAGGGAAGATGAAATTGCGTCATTATAAGGCATCAACCTCATAATGACAAACACACCATCACATTCAGCTTGTTTAATGCATGTAACACACAATGTTCCAGCGCTACTGGTCTTATGTTGTTACACTCGCTGTCCTCTGTGTGTCCACAAACCAAAACTGACTTTATAAACAACATTTTTATTTTAACTCCAGATGTTAAAAATGTCCTAATACGATAAAATGTCATTCTACTTTATTGAGCTATGTTGAACATGTAATAAAATGTTTTTGTCCATGTTATGTTTCAAAGCAACCTCCCAACAAAAAGAAAATGTCCCGAAAAACTATATGAAGTAAATCTTTGGTACATTAGCCGACCTTGAATGGCACGGTTGACACTTCCAGTTTCACAGTAAAGATCTACCTCTGCCCTCTTCACATAAAAATGCATTTATTGTGACACAAGCAGGAAATGGAATCAACAGTAGCTCACCACAGAAAATGAATAGAGCGCGACAGAAAACTTTAATCAGTGTGGGTTGGGCAAGTGTGGCCAATATCTAATTTGCCTAATAAGGTCATTATCAGGCTACCAAATCACCAGATCAGATCGATGCATCGCCTAACAATTACTTGCAATTATCAGAAACTTTCTCCAAAATGGAATGATAATATATTACTGTGGTTGTTGGCAATTTGTTTAATGATGAGGGTTTCCCATCATTTTAAGATGATTTATGCATCACCTGATTCATCATATTTCCCTTTTCTTAGCTGCTGCTCTCCAAAAGGCTCATAGGATTCCATAGAATCTCCCATTGTCTGTCCCTGTGATGTTATTGTCATGATGTGGACTCTTTGTCGTTTCCTGTTTTATTTTGAAGTTTGGTTTGTCTTGGTTCCTGTGTGTTCTTGCCCTAGTGTCTCCCCTTGTCGTGATTGTCTGATTTTCTTCACCTGTGGTTTGTAACTCACCTGCCCCTCGTTAGCCTTCCCCTATTTATGCCTGTCCTTTTCCTTCGTGCTCTGTGGTGTCATTGTCATATGTCAGGACAATTTAAGTTAGAATAAATAAACCTTTGAATGGCTTCTGCCTCCTTGTATATCTGCTTTTGGGTCCTTCTCCTACACCGCTTAACCTGCATCGTGACAGAATGACACCATGGAATGAGCGGCCTGCCTTCCTTGCCACGTACAACTCCGATTCACGCCTTCCCAGGGAGGTGCGAGCCCTACACGGATCGGTCAGGCCGTCACCCTGAAAACTGGCGGTCCTCGTTTAAGGGCACTCGCCTAGCCATATTCTTGGGGGTTCGAGGAGGTCGCAAGGTACGTGGCCGTCGCGGCTCTCTACCATCAGGAGTATCGGCCGCTCAGTGATGTGGAGCAGTGTTTCGGCAGGTGGATGGGCTGGTCAATTCCAGTCCCCAAGCCGGTGGTCCGGCCGACCTCTGGTCCAGGTTCTCAGTCGGCGGCCCGGACAACACCGGCTCCGTGTTTCCAGTCGGCCGACACCTGAACCGATTCCCGAGCCACGGCTACCACCAGGTCCCATGCCACAGCGGTCTCCCGTTCCTGTTCCGCCGCCACGGCAGCAGTCTCCGGGTCCTGTCCCGCCGCCATGGTGGCAGTGCCCGCTGAGCCGCAGCAGACTTCCCTCGTTCCTGCTGGGCCGCAGCAATCCCTCGTTCCTGCTGGGCCGCAGCTGCCTCCTCCAGTGTCTCCAGAGCTACAGGCTCCTCCAGTGTCTCCAGAGCTACAGGCTCCTCCAGTGTCTCCAGAGCTACAGGCTCCTCCAGTGTCTCCAGAGGTACAGGCTCCTCCAGAGCTGCAGCTGCCACCCCCTGTGACTGCGGAGATGCTATTTCCAGTTCCCCTTTTGCTGCCACGACGACAGCCTCCAGTTCCCGTTCCGCTGCCACGGCGGCAGCAATCCCTCGCCCCTGCTGGGCGGCAGCAATCCTTCGCCCCTGCTGGGCAGCAGCAGTCCCCTGGACCCGTCCAGCCGCTGCCGAGAGGGCAGCCTCCAGTCCCCGTCCCGCTGCCGAGAGGGCAGCCTCCAGTCCCCGTCCCGCTGCCGAGAGGGCAGCCTCCAGTCCCCGTTCTGCTGCCGAGAGGGCAGCTTTTTTTTTTCCTTTTGGGCAGCAGCAACCGCTGCCTCAATCCGTAGCTTCAGACCTCCAGTGCCAGTCCAGGTGCTGCAGCCGTCAGCAGGGTCCCCTGTGCTGCAGCCACCCCCAGGGTCCACAGAGCAGCCGCTGCTGCTGTCTCCAGAGCCTTCACCGGTACCACCCGCGTCTACTGAGCTGCAGCCGCCACCAGTGCCTCCTGTGCCCATCCAGCCACTGCAGTCCCAGCCTCCAGTTCCCGTCCCGCTGCCGAAAGGGCAGCCTCAAGTCCCCGTGTTCCCGCCGCTGCTGTCTCCAGGGCCCGCCGAGCAGCCGCCGTTGCCGCCTCCTGAGCTGCAGCCTCCTCTAGAGCCTCCTAAGCCGCAGCCTCCTCTAGAGCCTCCTGAGCCGCAACCTCCTCCAGACTGGTTCCACAAGTTTAGGCGTCCTCCTGGCCATCCCCCTGAGGTCTCCAGCCCTGGTTCTGCCCTTCCTGCAGGCCATCCGCCTGAGGCGACCTATGCCGGCCCCAGTTCTTCAGTTCCGAGGTCGGTCATTCATTCATTCGAGGTCATTAAACCTTTGAACCTCCTGCCTGCCTCCATTCCTGTCTGTGCCTGGGTCCTCTCCCTGCTCCCCAGTTAACATGCGATACCAAAACAGATTATGTGATCAGATATGTGCATGTGATTACATGCATACATTTTGGGACTGCCTGCATAATCCCTGCAATATATCCCTTATATTCAGCCTGAACAATTTAAGATTGCCAGCTTTGCCACCTCCAATAAAAGATGCAAACATCTTTAACTACTGCCAAATTAATTTAATTCAGTATTAAAGAGTTGATGATACTGGAATTGAATGGAAAGCAATTTTGCTTATTATTTAGATATTTTAATTACTATCTTATTGTCTGTAACTGTTAAATGTTGTATGTCTGAAACTTTGTTTAATGTGCTGCTGCCTGGACACTCTAGGGAAGAAGATTTTTAATTTCAATTAGGCTTTTTCCTGGTTAAATACATTTAAAATAAAATAATAATTTTGGAATGCTCTACAGCCGTACTTCACAAAGCTAGTGCCTTCACTGTGACTGCATGGTTTAGAAATATACAGCTCATCCAGGGTATAATTGCAGATTTAGCCAACAAATAATAAAGTATGATCCTCTGAATAAGAGTTTTTACAGGTCACAATGGGTTAACATTTGACATTACCTACTTTGCAGCTATGTCAACTGCCTTGTTGAAGTTGCCATGCATGTAAGAGGTATGTTAAGTAGGCATAATTCCAGTATTTAGTTTAGATATACACACTATTCAATGTCAACCTTTTGTATCCCTTTGCCTTAACATTTGTTTTTCTCTGTGCTGGTTTTTAAATTGTCTATTAAGATACTAGGAGTTACAGAACAGCCAGGGATTTTTTAGCATTCATTTTTAGGTCTTTTGGTCACCTGTGGAAGTCTGTGGCTGCCAATATTATAATACAATTTCATATTTTTATGTTTCAAAATGCATAATTAGTAATTACTAGTAAATGCTAATTGACTTTTAAATTGGCAGACAATGTGACCTAAACTTTGAAAATGAATGTTTGGTCTGATGTTTACAGCCAGATACAACATTATTCACAAAAAACACAGAAATAGTTATTTCATATCTTCTGCTCTGAATTTGACTTCCTAAGCGCAGTGTGTACGTGCCGGCTCAGTGTTCCTTAATAATGCAAAATAGCAAATTGGATTTTTCTTGACTTTCACATAATTAGAGGAAGGGAAAGGCGACCCATATGGTGCCATTCATAATTGATGGCCTTTTGATAGAAGTGGCCCTCGTGTGATACTGTAATGTGCAGTGTGAAATGAATCAGTCAAGTGGGTCTTATTATCTTATTATTTATCCTCCTCAATATTGTATTTTTGGAATGGCTTACATCTCATCACTTATCAAACGCGATATCATAACCCTGCTGAATGTCCCATAATCATCTAAATTTATTTGGCAACATCTAATTATTGCAGCCATTGAATTAACTTTTCACATAGGTGATGTGCTTGATTTTACAGATGTCGTAATTGTGGATGCCGATTTATGACCAAAGCTTGTAACCTTTTGAATATGACCAGGGAGATGTGTCATTAATCCTGAAGGTTAAACACAGCATCTGCGTGACAGATTTCTGATTGTGTTCATATGGCTCTGTGATTGATACCATGGCACATGTGCCCTAGTGAGACCAATGACTGCTTTGGCTGCACAATAATTCACCATCACTTGGAGCTCGCCATCCATCAAAGAGCTCACTAATTTCCCCCTGGATATAATAAGGCTTCTTTTATGAAACTAACAGCTTTTCTGTCTCATTTTCTTTCAGCCTGTCTTCTGACTCAAGCTTGATTATTTATTTCTCATGTGCACAGACACACACACATCATCCATAGGAACAGACCAAAGCGATGCATATTTGATCCTACTTCTAGGCCTAGAGTAAAAGCATTTTATCAACTTTCTTAACAGAGGAAACCTCTCCCAATCTTTGCCGATATTTAGGAGAGCTCCAGTTGCTCTCAGCACAAAAAGCAAGGTCCTCAAGACCTTACAGTGACAGGGAAGATGTAGCTTTACAACAGTAATGATTTGGGTCTGTCACAGCCGACAATTTCTGCAGTGATAAATCAAACTTTGGTTGCATTAACATCTCCTCAGATAATGCCTGAATTCATTCATTTCCTCACGATTCAGAGCGAGGTTATGGCAAAACGAGTTGCAGTAATTGGTTTATAAAATGATTTATTCAGTCATACATTTAGGCTATTTATTTACTTAAGGGTACCTATTATGCTCATTTCCAGCTCTATATTTTTATTCTGGAACTCCACTAGTGCAGCTTTGCATGATTTACAGTTAAAATCCTTATTATCCTTATCCTTATCTTATATTGGCCCTTTATGCAGCTCTTCAGTTCATCCTCTGTCTGAAACAAGCCGTTTTAGCGCTTATCTCTGTAAGGCCCCCCCTCCCTAAAATTCAGTTCAATTCAATTTATTTATATAGAACCAAATCATAAAGTTATCTCAGGGCACTTTTTCATATAAAGCAGGTCTAGATGATACTCTTTATATTTACAGAGACCCAACAATTCCCACCATGAGCAGCACTAGGAGACAGTGGCAAGGAAAAACTCCCTTTTGACCTCAAGCAGAACCAGAACCAGGATCTGGGTGGGCGGCCATCTGCCTCGATCGAGCAAGGCAATGAACCCCAAAAACCTCCTCCAGGCGACCCTGCACTCTCTGATGAAAACTGTATGTGTGTAACTAGGAGGGATATGCGAAAAGACAAGTTGCCTTGTGTACATTGACAATGAACTAATTTTCTCCTTTAATCCCCCTTTTAACTACACCCCTTGTTAACTTATGTGCCCTATACAAATGGGGAAAAAAACGTAGTATTTCTGTAATGTTAAACGTAAGCCCATATGAAGATAGGAGTGAGGACAGGATCCCCAGAGTTTAGTCGCTGGTGGTGGTGGAGTAGAGCCAGCAGGTGGTTGATGGAAACTTTCATTTTAGTCTCCTGGAGGTCGTGGTGGTGACAGGGAGGAGAAGGGTTGCACAGTACTAGGTCTGAACGACCGAATGGGAATGATTTTACAGAACAGCATCCAGGGACTGATGGGCCTGAAGGACATGGGCATGTCGGTCCGGTATGTCGGAAATTGTGAATGTAGAAATTTTGACAGCGTGGGAAAGCGGAAGTGATGGAGAAAAATAGAGCAGGAGGAAACAGTGGATCTCTAGAAGAAGGCTAAATGTGAGGGAAAAGATCTTCCTGATTGAACTTTTCATATTTAGTCCGCTCTCACTGAGGACCCTTGAGCCATGCACATTATTTTTATGCATCCTGCATTAGGTCACTGACAGAAAGCATACAATTTTTGTCTAAACTGTATCTTTTAGTAATTTTTTACAAAACATGTCTCCTTACACAGAGTGTCTCTGCCTGAACAAAATTAGGACCCATCTGCCACACTCCTAAATAAAATCTTTTACAACAAAGGTTAAGTGCTGGCTAAAAGCAAACCACAGCTGTACCCATTTTTAGCTAACCGTACTCTTGGTGTATGTAGTGGACCATTGTGGTACGTGTATGTTATTGTATTTCCATATCTATAGTGTACTGTGGTTTTATGATACTGAAAGATGTATATCTTTATTACACTATACATGTAAAAGGGACATGAGTTGAAAATTTGCAATAGCTATTGTTACGGCCACCACCGGAACTCAAACATTTGGCTCAACCATGTGGCCAGCAACATATACAGAAGACGCCATTCCTGAGTTTGGTGAAACAAAAAAGATTTTATTAATAAACCAAATTATACTGCACATTAACCAAAACTATGGTAGTCTGGAGGCCTAGCATAACAAAAGGATGGGATAAGTCTGGGCCAGCCACATAACGGGCCGTCGGACCCAGAGCTTGCCCACCTAAGCTACCAAAACAGTGCATAAACTATACTAACAAACAAAGCCAACAAAGAAAACTGGACTACCAGACCTCCATCCTCAAAAGAAAGATGGAGAAGAACACAGGAAGGGGGGAGCGCGTAACACTATAAACTCTCTCTGCAGCACATCAGTTTCATGCTCTGTATTATTACTCTGAACTATATTAAATTGCTTCATCTCTGTCAAATAAATTCAAATAAATAAAAATCAAAACATCACCTGAGATAGGAGTGATTCCCTCTGTTAAAATGAATAAAATTAATAATCACATTATTAAATACACATTTGTGTAACTTTGAGAATGATTGGCCAGTTAGGACTGATTTCCTACGCTGAGATGCTGAATACTGTGTATATGGGCCCAGGTAATTGATTGCTGCTTCAAGGCCTGTTTCACCACAATACAACATCATGTAAGCCCTTTTGCCACCTCTATATACTGTGCACAGAAAGGCCCTGGCACTCCGTCTGCATGCCTGTGTAAAAACACAAAAGGCTGAGATTCATAGCTTGTCTTCGGCGGCGTGGCATGTACACAAATCTTTTCAATTAAAGCTTTGTTACTGTCCAGGCTGGCCTACTTATCGTCTCAGAAGCATGCTGCCCTTAATAGCTAAATAAAGCTGAAAGGCCAGCTCGATTAGGACATTTTTAGCCTTGTTTGTCTTGCATACGTGATGGTGAATGGCTGATGACAGCAGTTGCACTCGCTGATGAACATCAGCAAACTGTTTCTGCAGCTGTTTTCTTTTATACTGGAAAGGTGGGCAGAACAAACACCTGCACGTCCCATCTAAAGTGATAGTCTCCCTGAAGGTGACACACATGATTTTTATGAGCTATTAAGATTTTATGGTTGATAGAAGTCTTCCTCAGAGATTATGGAGGATTCCAGCAGGGACCTTTTAGAGCGAGCTGATTGCTATCTTGGCCTCTGAACACACAGATCCTCCATCATGCCAGAGCTGGGATCAAATAAAAGTTTCCACTTCATTTTAACTTCTACACAAAGTTGGACATTGGCCAGAGACATGGGAACATTGTGTGATGTGCAGCTTTAGGAGCACCACACACTCCTGCTGTGAGCAATACACTATCAACAAGTCACTGAGTGATCAGGGAAGTCAGCCAATGTGATTTATGCTCACTGACCACAGCAGCCAATGAGATTTCACAAAGAAGTTATGCCTTGCAAGTGTGAAATGGAAGGGAAGCTTCCTAATTCTCTACATTTCAGAGACAACAGGAATAAACCTCACAACAACCAATGTTCTAAAACAAACAAGACAATGTAGTCAAAGTCAGAGACATTGAAAGGCTATAGAAGGAATTGGCAAAAAAATAAAACAAAACACCTTTGTATTTTCTCACAAAACCTACCATGCAAGATTTAATATAACACAACATACAACACTTAAATAACATTGTGCAATACTGCACCACAGTGGCAGGCTACGTTCACGATGCAAGCCTTAATTCATTTTTTTAATTTTAATTTTTAATTTCATTTGACATTGGCTTAACACATACTGTTTGGTTGCTAATAGCTGGATAATTCCATAAAGTACAATGTACATAGTATACAATGATGGTTGTGTCTTTAGCTTCTTTAAAGCACATGTAAACTCAAATTTCTGCAAAATTAAATAAATGTGAGTAAATAAGCAACAATCACAGAGTTAGAAGTTAGAGTTTAATACTAACAAACTTCAGATAATCTGTTTCATCAGGATTGTGTTGGTGTGGTTTGATCAGATTCGATTAACAGCAGTGTCTTCGTAGCAACATGAGCAAACAAGCGAACAACGGTCATCAGACTATGACACTGACATTCCCTCGTTCATCCGTTCACTATCATACAGAGCCTCACAGAAATTAATAATAATAATAATCTGTGTACAGAACAACAACGAGAACGGTCTTGTAGACGACCAGCAGGCTGGGGAGAAGTTCATTAGTTCAACCCTAAAACAAAAGAATCTTGATCTCCTTCACTATCTAATCCCACCTCTTTGATTCTAAGCGTCAGAGGTCCATATCTGAAGTTTTATTGTTCCTATAAACGCAACTTCACTAGTCATTCCTCCAAATATTTCCCCCTTATTGTTTCAGGGTCTTGTTCATGAGTTCTGTCTTGCAATAAAAATAAACCTTACTTCAGTAAAAGTATGCAAGTATTATCAGCAAAATGTACTTAAAATATGAAAGAAAGAAAAGGCCTCCAGAGGGAGCTAGGAGTAGAGTCGCTGCTTCTTCACATCAAAAGGAGGCAGTTGAGGTGGTTCGGGTATCTGATCAGGATGCCTCCTGGGCGCCTCCCCTTGGAGGTTTTCTGGGCACGTCCAACTGGTAGGAGCCTGGAATGACTCCCAGGGTGCTCTGCACTATTCTCTCTGTACAGTAAACATCCAATAGTTTAATCTGAGCAGTAAACTGAGATTTTGGACACAGGTGTAGAGTCACATGGCTGTGATTTCCATAGTGATGCACTGATTTGTGGGATTGTATGCAAAAAGTAGTGTCCATGAAAATCACACACTATGATAATGGCTCACGCTAGAAAAGAAAAAGTCAGATTTCGGTCCCAGTGGAAAGGAAGGAATCAACTTTGGGTCATCTTTACCTCCAGTGTAAATGCTGCCTCATTGAGGTTTGCTTCTATCAGTATACTGACGTAATGTCATTGCTAACATAACAAGCACGGTCATGTGATTAGCGAACACATTAAACTAATAAGAATTCCCCACTTACGAGGACGTCATAAAAGTAGCACTGTAATCTAGAGGATGTATTTTATCTTGTTTGTGACAAAATACACCACTCTGAACTTCACATCACATGCCCAGTTTGATGTAGTAAATAGAGAGAATATAGTCAATTAGTAAGAAAAAGTGGTAGTATTGAAATGGATTGCAAAGGTATTATGAGGTAATGTAAAAGTAATTCAGAAAAGTAATTAGAACCTGGGGGCATTGTAATAAAGCTGTGAAAAATCCATAGGCCTGTTGAAAACGTTACCCTAGCTTCACACCACCATACAGATGCAATCAGAGCCTCTCACACCACCCACCATGTGTCAGAATGAAGCAATACATCAGCCGCTCTGCTCACACTGTGAATACGGGGAAAGAGCTAAAGATCCAGGGACCAATGCAACAGCAGCATTCTCAGATTTAGCAGAAACTTTGAAAACTTAATTGTAAATGGGTCTTAAATCTAATTGTGGGATTTACTTCCCCTGTCTGTGTGAGAGCCCACACATCCTCAGAAACCCACAGGAACAGTCCTGATTGGATGGTTTGCCCCTGCAGGGCTGCATCCGCCTGACCCCCGGGCTCTGTGATTGGTGTGTTTTCTAATCAGAAGTGGCAGCCTGATTACATGGGTGGTCTGGGGATTAAAAAGCTACAGAGGAACCTTGGAGTCACCTTACACCATAGGAGCCTGCTGGAAAAAGAAATAGCTTGGTGTCAAGTTGGATGTATCCATGTCACTTGCCACCTACACACACACCTGAGATAATCACTGCAGGTTCTGGAGGATGGATGGTACAAGGGAATCATGGTACGGCCTGTTTCATTAGGAGATGGAGTCGATGAATCAACAAGCTATTTCTAGCCGGAGGAGCGTTTAATGAGTTCGGGATCTCATTGCAAAGTGATGTGAATATAATTATAACTGACATTTTTCTTCATGTGTAAATTTGATTTGCTCACAGTGATGCAATGCCTAGCAAGAGTTTTGCAACGACTTCCTATAACGGTAAATGAATTGTGCTACAAAGTCTCCATTACACTAGTAGATAGCACAGGAATGGAGAGGCAGCAAAAACATCGCTTCCAGAGATGTCTGAGGTCCTTTGAACAAACACTTGAGTCGTAAGTTGTGTTTTTTCTTACAGCTC
Organism: Maccullochella peelii; assembly: GCA_002120245.1. Classification (NCBI taxonomy): domain Eukaryota; kingdom Metazoa; phylum Chordata; class Actinopteri; order Centrarchiformes; family Percichthyidae; genus Maccullochella; species Maccullochella peelii. The sequence goes on along the minus strand of LKNJ01002178.1, from coordinate 1,465 downwards.
TGTTTACAGTGACTACACACAGCACCTCTAACAAATCCCGTTCTTACAGCGAAGTTGCTAGGTTTAAAGGAGTATTTCGACATTTTGGGAAATAAGCTATTGTGGAGGAAATTCTGATTTCCCTCTCGGAGAAGTGAACAAATAATATGATGATTCAAACCAGTTGTCTTTTAAGTATTTAATTAAACAGAATAATAAAAATACAAACAATGAACAAGTGTAATAAGTAAAGATTAAGATGATTAAAAAGAGTGTACAAAGAATAAGGAGGATCACAGAAGTTAATCCATTTCAGCTGAAAGGACAGAGCCTAGTACACATCAGCGTACAAAGAGTCTGACCCCGAAGNTGTGGAGGAAATTCTGATTTCCCTCTCGGAGAAGTGAACAAATAATATGATGATTCAAACCAGTTGTCTTTTAAGTATTTAATTAAACAGAATAATAAAAATACAAACAATGAACAAGTGTAATAAGTAAAGATTAAGATGATTAAAAAGAGCGTACAAAGAATAAGGAGGATCACATAAGTTAATCTATTTCAGCTGAAAGGACAGAGCCTAGCACACCATCAGTGTACAAAGAGTCTGACCCCGAAAGAGAGAAACAGTCACATACTTATAACACTGGAAAAACAACCAGGCAAGAGAGACATAATACTGTTAGACCTTGGTCTAAGTATCTGTCTCTTACTCTAGCAAACATCATATCCAAGCATCAGTACAAGGTAACCTGTTCTCCTGTTCCCCTTGAGGGACACAGGGCAGGTTGCTCTACAAGATAAGACGTACCATAACACCAATGTGTTAAACAAATTAACTATAAGAAAGGAAAATGATAAAGTTCCAGAAGGCACAAAAAACACTACATATCCTGCAAAATAATAAATGGTTATGAATGATAAATTTTGCTCTGACAGCTATTCACTTCTTTTTTGAGAGTGAGACCATTATTAATTCTCATGTCTGTCTGTTAAGTACAGAGCTGGGGCCACATACTTAAAACTCTGCCTAGATTCTCTATTAAAACTATAATAACTGTACGCACAAAGATAGAAATATGGATATATGTTCTTTTCATCAAAATTATAAAGCTCTGCGTGTGCGTGGTTCTTTTGTATAGTAAATCTCAATCACTGGGAAACTGGGCGCACATGCACAATGCTGATTTCCACTCCCACAGTAGAAATGTAGAAATGCCCTTAATATGTTAAGCGTTAAAAAGTATCTTCACTCATTTAATTTCATTTGGAAAGTAACAAAACGTTTAACATTTCCCATAAAAAAAAGGTTTCGCAGGGTAACCGACTCCTGCGGCTGCCGGTCGAAGTTCTGGGTTTGGTGGGAGGGGCTTAGCGGAATGATACACACTGTATGCTAAGTCAGAAAGGTCAGGTTAGTGCAGAATCAATATTAAAGTCATGATCAATATTACAGTATCATAAGCAATCAAATTCAATTCAATTC